>QVNV01004369.1:0-29399 GCA_014825455.1 Pseudomyrmex pallidus | reverse complement strand
TGAGAAAGCATTTCACGTTATCATACGCGACAAGTCTGTACCGACTTGTATACCGACGTGTACATAGCACGAAATAGAACCATGTCCACCGCACATAGCACGGAATAAAACCATGTCCACGCTTGGACATAGCGTACGTATCGACAAGTCGCTCGTGGACATCGCTCCGTAGTTGCCAATGTGCACCACCCATGGACATGCGCTAGCTTACGGGTCGGAATAGCGGTAACAAAAACTCTTATGGGCCTGGGCCTCGATTCTTTAACAATTTGCGAAAATACTCTACTGTTAATGTCACATATACTATACACTTTCGTATACGCAAATTGTTAAAAAATCGAGGCCCTGGCCGCTCTCAGGTTTCTCTCTGCTACAACGATAGTACGTGAGAATCGTCGCGAGATAGCGGGGATATCGCGCGAACCGGCTGGCGCTCGGAGCGCGTTCCGCGAATGCGTCGACCAGTGTCAACTACACCGACCAACTCTACGAAAGTCGAATATACGTTCTCCAGCTTTCTCGTGTGTCATCGTATTGCAAGTGTGCGCGCGTCCGTAGTCGCCGCGTTGCACTTGTGCCGTGCGTCGTTGAGTGTCTTCAATCTGACGGTGACAAAAGTGAGATTTACAGTGTCGAGAGAGAGTCGGTCGCGAGGAATCCGCGCGCCGTGCCCGACGGCAAAGAGCGGTTACGCCGAGTTTTCCCGGGAGTGCGAGAAATAACGGAAAACAGAAAAACGGTCAACGGCGACGTAGAGAGAGAGAGAGAGAGAGAGGTACGGCTCTCTCGTGCGCGTGGCGCTCGTGTTTGCTGCTCCGTGTATACGTATATAGTACATGTGTGTGTATGGTGCGCGCGCGCGCGTACAAAACGTCGCGTAGAAGCGAAACGGACGACGACGACTTGAGAGTGGGAAGAAGAGGGAGATAGAGGTGGAAAAAGTGGGAAGTGTGTCGGGCGCGCGGCGCATCGTCGTCATCGGCGAGGAGAAGGTGCCCGGAAGTCGCCTTCTGCTCTTCGAGTGCAAGTCTATCTGCGGCGCAAGATAGATAAATAGACGGACATAGAGAAGAGGGGTGAGTAATCGCGGGTGGGCGAGGTAGTCTAACAGAAAGAAGGGAGAAAAGAAGACAGGAAGATACCGTATGAGGTAAAGATAGCTGGGGAAGAAAGAGAAGGTGATCCATCAGCAGCGGGTGTGCACGTTTAGGTTTGCGTCCGGGTAGACGGAGAACGGGAGCGAGTAAAGTGACCGAAGGAAAGAACGGGACGAAAAGAGAGTAAGAGAGACGAGGATCGGCGTCGCGCGAGTGGAGGAATGTGAGAAGCGACCGAGAACAGTGCCCGTCTGTAAACACACACCGTCTCGGGACTCTCGGATGAAACAAGGCGGCCCACCAACGACGTTCGATGACTCGCGCATTCCCGTCGTCGTCGTCGTGAAGCTACGACATCCTCGACGGCGAAGCTGGGCGTCGTGAAGCTCGCCGTGCGGGAAGAGAGTGTCTGCGGGCATCGATCATCGTCTTCGTCGTCATCGTCGTCGTCGTCGTCGTCATCATCATCATCATCATCCTCGTCGCCGCTGCCGCCGCCGCAGCCGCCGGTTCATACGTATACATGAACACGCAACACAAATGACAGTGCACCGAATCGTGGGCGGACTAGCGAGGTGCTGGCACGACTCGTCGTCGTCATCTTCGTCGGTTTAGCGGACAAAGAGGTAAAGAGCTTTTCTTCCTAGTACCAGAGTTTAATTCTCTCTCTCTCTCTTGCGGTCTCTTTAATGGACTCTTCTTTAAAAATGGCCTCGGACGTTTCTGTGCTTGTTCCAATTGCTGTATATTGTTGTTAAGCGGTCGTCGCACCGCGAAAAAAAGTTCTTGTTCGATAAGATAATTTTCACGAGAATTGTTGACATATATGTTACCTATATGTACATGTATATACATGTATATATGTATATGTACATATAGGTAACATATATGTGTATTTACCTGTATATATATGTAGATATTTTTATATATACAATACATGTGTATGTATATGTACATATAAATTATATTCTGACGAGATGATAACTTTTCCGTACAGGTCATATCAGTTGCCTGAGGACAAGTAACTAATCGCACAAATCTTGAAAGTTTAAATCGAAATTAAGATAACGCACAATTTTGCAATTGACCTCGTTACTTTAATCAATATAGTTTATACATCGGAGTTACTGTTCTAAAAACATTTTATCGTTATTATTCAATATTATAGAGTGCACTCTTGTGTGCACTCTTCTTGCGATATCTTTATAAACTGTACGAGCTTTGCATATTGATTCTCTTTTGATATTCATTTTCCACGAATTTCATTTCCTCTTGCTTTTTCGGGAAGACAGGCAGAAGTACATACTTGCTCTAATTCTACTGTAGAAAGCACAGTGCTAAAGCGGCAAACATTATTGATTGAATCTTGCTCCAGTATTCGGTACGAAAACGGTATCACATACTGTTCTCATACGTTTCACGTTTATTTTTACTCCACTTGCGTGAAAAAGCGACGTATTATCAACGCGTTGGGATGCCTTCGAATTTTTGGCGAACAACTCCACGGCAATAAACACTCCCTATTTTTTTTTCAATACCAATCACAACAACGGTTCAAGCGCAGCCTTACAAAGATCCTCGTGCACGTTATATTGCACAATAATCCCATTGCCGGCAATATCTCGGTCGTATTTGCAAATAGGTGGCGGTATCAATCGTTTATACGCGAACACTATTGACGTTATCGCGCAATAATATCGATCGTGCAGAAACTGTTCTGGAAACCTGTCTTGTCTTGTATCTCGAGAGAGAGATATTCAGGTGAGTCCGATAAATTTGTTATATTTCGCATGATGGTACAGTCTTCGATCTGTCTCGTGAATTCGGATGAGTAAACACGAGCCGCGTATATGTACACGCGACGTAAGTAATGCAATCTGCTCGGAGACGTTCTGTTTTATCTCAAATTTATCTATATATCGTCGGATTGTCCCGCACTTATGTGAATGAAAGGATCTCTCTCGAGAAAACAATGTCCGCGGGCTAATCAAATGCCACTTTACCGGAACTCGCTATTTCCGAAGTTCCGCGGGGATTTCTCTTTCCGATATGATTAATCATTATTGCAAGCGGAATGCGGAAAACTGAGCAAATTACTTCGCTTATAAATAACAAATTATGAAGAAACGGCAATAAACTGTATCTTGCGCATCTGATACGATTTATAATTATACAAAATATAATAATAAAAGTGCCTGAAGTAATAATGATTACGTAATAAAAAGTAATGAAATAATACCTGATAAGAATAAAACACAAGGATCAGTCAAAGAAAATATTTTCAACGATAAAATTAAATTATTGGCAAAAATTAATTTGACATTTTCCTTCAACATTATGATAATAGGTACGTCCTCCAGAATGTTATTACGATAATAATAATAATAATAATTAACAATTGCGTATATTTCGAGTACATAGTTAAAATTAATATCAATAGATTACAGATTCGGGGTCAGCGTGTAATTAACTCTGAATGGCTTTGAGTCTAGCAAAATTAAAAAAGAACTTTACACGCGCAAAATGTATATAATCATTGTTATAAATCACATCTCTGTGAAATGTGTATTTCACAGATTACAATCTTTTTCCAAAATATATATTTTAAACATCTGTGACGGCAAAACATGAAATATTGATAATGTGACTCCTACAGAAATTGCAAATTTTGAACAAAATCGAAACAATTAAAAATTTAATAACCCGGTTTTCATACATGTTGAGATATCTATCTCTTGCTACCAAAATATGGATGTGTTAAAAAAAACATGCGTTACAAAAACTTTCAACGTTTGATTTCGTAAAATCTACATATGAATTCGGTAGTTTTAATAAAAATACAAGCGCTAGTTTTCAATAATCTCGTGTGTGTAACACATTTAGTAATTTAGTATGAAAAAGCGATACAGAGTATATCACACGAGGATGGAATACAAATGGAATTTTATCTCGCATACTCTAGATTTTGCTGCTACGAGTATCGTGTGTGTAAAAAAAAAAAAAAAAATTAACGTAGTCGATTATCGATACATAGACGCGATCGCACGTATTTGTGACCTCAAATAACATGTTGATAGCGATCTGCACATATCTTCATTATAAAGTCCAAAGTTTGAGAGTATCAATATCTACAGACTTATACGAACAACACGAGTAATTTCGTTCTCTAAAAAAAGGGTCTGTTCCAATTTTGGCAATTATAATAACTTGTTGATGTAAAAATAAATTGGTCGACTCTATGACTTTATTCTTAGCTCAGTACACTTCTTATTATTCGTTATATCGATAAAGTGTTTTTCCATGATGTTTATTAAAATTATGTAACGCTTACATATTTATAACCTTAGCTTTTATAAAGTTTTTCTGCAAATTTATATTTTGCAGCAAGTGCTGTGTGCGTTATCTCCGTAATGGAAGGCGCGGTTGGTTTACTAGGTTAAAACTTCAAAGTGTCGGACTACGCCAGGTCAGATCAGAAATTCCGAGCTAAATTGACATAAATAGTTAACCGTTATATAATTGACCGTATCACGGAGGTAACAAAGTTTTCCTATAGTCAATGACGCGAGAGAAAGAGAGAGAGAGTGAGAGAGATGCTTCTCTCATCTCGATAAAATGATGGGAATATTAGGTCCGGAGCATCGCAAGGAACTAGAAAAATCTGGCTGTATGTTTAACCACCAGGCCTCCTTCTGCGTTGACGTTCTGCGATACATGTGTTAAAAATTCAACGAAACAGACACAGCTGCTAATTTTATTCGGGCTCTGCCTGGCTCTCTAGATATTTGCTTTTACTTAATTTATTAAATCCGTAAAAGTCGTTTTCACAAAATTTCTCATTTTGTTTTTAAGATATTTGTTTTAAAGATTACAAAACAAATAATACTTTTAATAAAGTTAAACTTTGACTCACTTAAAACAAAATTAAAATTAAAATTAGGTTAAATTTTTAAATTTGAAAATAGGTTTAATTTAGGTCGAAGAGAAAAGAAAGTATGGATTTTGGATTTTATTTTAACAATTTTATTGAGGAACACGCATATAAAATTGATTTGAAATTAAATAAAAGATGCAAGTTTGCGTGCTTATCTCCAACATCATCGAAACTTGATTCGATACAAACACTGACACCCTATACAATGATGCACTTGTTAAGGAAAAAATGGACTCAAGTGCTGAAAGAACGTGTCGAAGTTGAAGAGACAGGAAGTAGAAGTAGGTCGCGCTACGTGTATTGTATTACATTCTTGGAATGCTCCGCGCCTATTCATGCGCTTTATCTTTGTGTGGGTCTGCCAACACTTTTGGCATTTCAGAGACCGAAACGAAATCTGTAATCTTATGGAACGGGAATATTGGAGAACTATTATAAAACGATACTTATGTATCGAGCTGTTGTAATTAACTTTCCGAGTTGCATCAGCGGAAAATGGATGGCGAAATGTTTGCAACTAGCAGAAATAACAAATGTATAAGTTATTGAAATTATCTTTTACCGAGTAATTCTTTTTTTTTTATAACATTGCTAATAAAACTTGGTATAGAGCATTATTGATACTTGCATGCGAATATTATATACAATTTGACGTGTTTGTTTTTTTTTTTTTTTTGTAGCAAACATACATGTTTACTTTTTAATTAATTTTTTTGTATCAAGAAATTCTTATTGCAATAAGTTTGTTTAGAATTCACAAATTTCGTTAAAAAACTTTTCCATTGAAGACGGTGGAAAATAAGCTTGATTCTATTTTCCAATCTTTCGCAATAAATTACTTTTGTTTGTACTTCCTTTCGCACTTAAACTTATTATTGTTTACTCCCAGAGGGGCGACGGTGTTTGCGAGCGAAACGGCAAACGGCGTTCGGAAGCGGAGATCAATCTGCTTGTCGAGTGCATTATCTCAAATTACATAGATCCGGCCGTGTCAAAGTAATTTGCTCCGCGGAGATAAAGCTTGCGCGTATCGCATTTCAAGGTGAGCAAGCGAGAGAGAGAGAGAGAGAGAGAGAAAGAAAGAACAGAAACGTAGACCGTCAAAAAGCGGAGTTTACAGCAGCGAAACAAATCCGAGCTAAGAACTTCGTGAACATTTTTTTTTTACTATTTGCTCGGCTCAAAGTTGCCAATCATAATTTTTGACCTTCTATTGCGATGTAAACAATAACAAAGTAAAGTTATTCTTGAGAAGAAGCGCCAGTCAAAAATCTCTTCGCTAACTTCAAAACATTCGCGACAAAATTCGAGAGTTCAAGCTAGACGACAATACGCACATGTGTCATCAGCTCTCAAGTCAAAAAGCTTTGTCTTCGGATTTGGGGTTCGCTAATGTGAATTCTGGCGTCTCTCGTCACATTGCTGTTGTCACTAAAGAAGATTACAAGAAAGCGAAAGAAAATTTTGCGCAATAAGAAAACTAAAACTGGTACTTCCGTCTCATACATAAAGATTACGAAGTCGCAATCTTCCCATCTTTTTTTTTTTTTTTTTTTTTTTTTTTTTTTTTTTTTTTTTTTTTTTCAGTCTCTTTCTATCTTATCTTCTTCCATCTTCAAATGTCGCATTCAGTTGAATGTACCTGGAAATACATTGTCGCTAGATATCAGCGCTGCGTATTTCCATATTTCTGACGGATTATCAATACTGTACTTTCCTGTCTGTGAGTCTATTTACCGGTGTTATCTGGCAATATCAATATGTCACCGTCCGAGTCTGTCAGCGCGAAACGCGCGGATTAAGCTAATGGAACTGTCAGCGGGAGACGTTTCGTAAGGCTTGTATAAAACTTTTGAAAGAAGTGTAACCTTCGATGACTTCTCTCCGGCAAAAAGTTTGATTGAAATGGCGATTGGGATTCTCTCTTTTATCGGTATGTGAACCTGGCGATTGCCTTTCGCGAAGGCACCGCTGCTCTGTGCACGCCGTGCCTTGGCAATGCAAACCGCTCTAATCGGCCGCAATTATCATCCTCGTGAGGATGAACACCGCAGTTGTTCCCACCGACGGTGGCAGAACGGGGCGAGGATTAGTCGCGCGCCCTTCCCTCCCTCCCTTCTCTATAGATATCATCATCGCGTATTTCTTCCTCCCGCAGTGGCGGCGGCGCTGTGGAATCTCGGTAACGGTACGCGAAATACACACACATACACAGACGTACAACCTGTTACGTGCTCATGCTACGTTTACGTTACGCATTATCATCACGGGGCCATATTATCGTCGCTTTGATCGTGGATCCACACGAGAGGAGAGGCTATCGCGCGAGCCAATTACCGTTATGACCGCCTGGGTTTTTTATTGCGCGCGAGGAAAAGCGATTTTACCCGGAAGAAAAACAGATGCCGTGAGAGCTCTATTTCGCGACTCCGAGAAGTTTCCTTTTCAAACGTGAACACATCGTCGCCGAGCGAATCGATCGTCTCTCGTTGAATATTGTTATCGAGTCATCTTTTTCCTCCAATGTTTGTCTCGGCGAGAAGATCAGCGCCGCGCGCGATTTTATTATTCTTATCATTTAACAGATCGCTTTTGAAAGTGAACTGTCGCATCGTCGTCTCTAATAGCTTTCAATCGATCTTACGCATCGATTTTTCTCGTCTGAACACACAGAAGAATGAACGGATCGTGCGAAGGTGGAAGCATGTTGTAAATCGTCATCGTTTTCCGACGAACAATATGCAACTTTCCGCAAGATGCGCCTCGTCGGACGCAGATTAATTGATTTATTGAGTGAATGAAAGGTGTGTATGTGTTGCAGCGGATTAGTGGACACGTTTAACCTCGATACACGCGCGATGCGCCAAGTCTTTTAAAGTTATTTCGTTCGAAAAGAAGTTGAAAAAAAATCAGATTTGATTTAACTTTGAAAAATAAACCTGTCAGATTGAGTTGAAAATTTATTCCGGTTAGATTGACAAGAACAAAAATGCAAAAAAAAAAAATGGATAAAAACTTTTGAACACTATTGGGATTACTTCCGAATACATCGGAATAATGCGAATTTGAGTTTTCGAATCGATCTCGGATATCCGAATATGGAAACTCAGCGCACGATAGTGTCAACTCGGTTCCGACCCGGATAGAATGTTCGTTTGTCGCGTTTGCGACGTCTCGTCTGCTGATCTTTCTGCAACATCGAGCTCCGTTGAAGTGCGCACATCCTAACTGTCGCGTCTCTTCTACACCTTTGCTACTACTACTACAAATCGCAACGGTACATTTATTATACTCCGCTTTATCGCCGATCTTGGAAATCCATCTTTTTCGCTCGCCGGTTTGACGATTTCCGCGTCCGCGCGAAAGTATTCCGAAAGTACGACAGGTACGTGTTCCGTCCTTCGAGTCGCCATTACTTAAAAAAAACCTGCTTATATATTATACGTGTATGAAGAAAACCAGGATCTAAATTTCAAACGCGCGCGAGTTCTCGCATTACGCTCATTGGAACGGATTGCACTTTCTAAGCGCAAGAAGTTTCCGTGCGATGGAATTTACGACCGCGGGCGTTCACGCTTGTGTGAAAATCCCGTAGGCGTTACAGAAAACTCTCGCGATTTTCTACGAAATAATCAATGCTTTCGCTGCGAGCGTGCGCGCGATCACACGTACGAACATCTTTCATAGGTATCAATAACGAGAAACATTGTTCGTGCATATTTCCTGTGTTATCATCGGTTAGTGACGTCTATGATATTTACACGTATAGAATTATATTTAATAATATATAAAAAACGATATATGCTGTATCGTTATTTTATCTTTTTTTTTTTTCATTTCTTGATGAACCGCGAGGGTAACGGGACAAACTTTCTTTTCTTTTTAAGGAGACTTGTCTTGAAATAAAAAAAAATCCGCAACATCTCGCTAGAAACACGTCACGGTTGGCATAAGCGTGTGTTGTATTTCAGATGATCGTGATGTGTATTTGCTACAAGACTCGTAAACTTATTGCGTGTAACTGACGCTCGTGCATCTCATTATTACACGGACACGTGGTGGTAAAAGCGGGTCAGGCTGACATCATGGACAGTACGCGCGCACAGGTAGATCTTGATAGAAAGCGTCGTTATCGGGTAAATGTCAAGTTCAATTCGCCGCGACATGATGGATCCGAGTAGATAAAGGATGATTCGGACTTCCGTTTTCCTTGCATAAATTGCAACGATAAAGTAACTATGAATAGCCAGGATCAATATATCGCGTTTCAAACGACGATGAGTTATTAGGTGTAATTATATAATAATAAAGCGAGATTTGAATATTGGATTCATGTAATGTAATATTGAGAGATACTGTTAAAACATATTATTTGCTATTACCTATGTCATATTTCATTATATTTATAATTATATAAATATAAATTCTTAAAAAATAGCGGTGGTGTAAATAATAAAAGTATAAATTAACTTTTGTAAGAGAAATTATTTTTTTCAAATTGTCATTTAAATTCTCTTTAGTCTTTATTTTATGTCGGTAATTAAATATTAAAAACTTAAATTTACATTTTTATGAGAGTTAAATGTTTAAATATTTATTTAATGTAAATTAATAAAATAAAGTTATAATAATTGAAATACTAATTTATTAATTTTTAATAAAAACTTTTTTAATTAATTTTTACACGCACTGCATTTTTTGCAATTACATATACTAGACTTTTCAGTTTTGTAAAATTAATATTAAACTATTTTGTGTGATTCTGTAATCCATATGTATAATCAGGCAGTATATAAATTTTTTTAAATTTATATTTTGAACCTTGCGTCAAAATGTTTAACAATATCAGAGAGCTTTAATTTAACTTGCTTTTCTTCCGTGAGAGATTATTTTCACGACTATATTCCGCAAATGTTTGTATTTTCCAAGTCACTGCTGTCGGAACAATTTAAGGATTCCTGACCTAGTTAAGTCTAATATTGTTTACCCTAGGTCAGAGTAGATATCCTCTCCCTCTTCAACACAACCCACATTGACGACGTGCTCTGTGAAGATGGCACCTGCACACTTATGAAGTTTGATAAAATTCTTACGTGCACTTCTGTTCACGATTCGTCTATATTTATTCATGCACACACTGCATTTTATGTACACTTACGATCTATAAATTATAATCAAACACTATTATTGGACACACAAAAATTACTAATTTTACCTATATGTAAACTCTTTTACCAACTCTTACTTTACCGTTAATTGAATTGTTACGTCAGACAGATTAAAATTTTTTAGCAAAAAATATAATCGTGCACTTTTGTTAATTGGAGCACGCGCAAGTCGGGATAAATCTCGCCGAGCCTTCGCTCGACGGTGTCACCCGTAATCGCATTACTTCCTTCGTCGTAATGACATCAAGCTCAATCACGTAACGCCAATTAATTTCCCATATTAGCGGCCGGACGAAAACGCGAGTTTCGAACGCGCGACGATATATGTATGCGCGACGTCCGCTGGGCGTGATTTATTTTAATTGAATCCGCTTCCAAACGCAGTCGATCACATTATATCCTATTGATAAATATTTGTTGCGCGTGTGCGTTTTCTGTTTGTTCACTTCTATGCGCGCGTGTGTTCGTAAAGTGTTTTCGATATCATACATACGGCAATAAATTGGCACGCGCGCGACATGAATATTATCAATGTATGTGCGCCTTAACACAGCTCAATGTATTCCACACGGGATAATTTATTATCTTAACAATAAACGATGCGAGAAATTGTGCGCGTCGATAATAATAACTTCGGCGAATAAATAGTTTCGTCTTATTTATATCGCGACGTGTAGGCAATGGACGCGTTCGCGCAAAATAAAAGCCGTAAACGCGCGCCATAAGTGGTGGAGTATCAGAGTCTTGCGTCAGAGTTTTGCTATAAATTGCGAAGCAAGAGTGCAAAGAGATTTGATCGGCGAACCATTAACCGATTCTCTTTTTTTTTCCAAGAGAAAGAAAGAGAACTAAGAAATTTTTCGGATAATTTCTTTCCGAGAAGAAAGAGTTCGACGCGAGTCGTGTAACTACTGTGTCGAGCGGTTTCGTCTCGTTATTGGTTCTTTCCGCGCAACTGCTCGCGAGAAAGTTTATTTTTGTGTTCTTCGTAATCCTCGTTAAGAACATCCGGAGCACGTGTACCGAGCGAAGGAATGATTCGCGATTCGACCCGACTGCGGCGATACGCCGCGAATACGCCATGGCCGCATATTCGATTCGACGAGCTGAGCGGGGGCGAGTGGAAACTTCCTCGTGAATTCCAAAGAAAGCCGTAGGTGTATCGAGATTTTCGCGACCTCTCTGTTTTCGTCATATTGTATTTTTGTACGTCATCTCTCTGCTACGCGGGACGCCCCGGCAAGTCGCGGCCGGCGCGCCGAGCTGATGCGTTTCGCAATTGCGTTCCGTGCCGAAGAGACAATGCGTTCCTCCCGTTCGGCACGTAACATTGGCTCCTGTTCGCATCGCCAAACCCGACGCTAAATCTAACTGTGTAATTCAGAGTGTTCGCATTTAACGTTTGTATCTTCGTTGTGTCCGTACACACATGTGACAAAAGTAAATAAAGAATAAAATCTCACGAGTGTAAACGTGATATTTTGAGGGTATCGACATTTTCGAAAAGTACGACGATACAGACGATAAGCACCAGATCCGCAGTCAGTTAACCTTCGATATTATCGCCGACTAAAATAAACAGATTCTTATACGCTCCAGTTATCGGAGTTTCTAATTCACTAATATGCATCCGGGAAAAATTAACTTATCGGGTTTGTGTGCAGGACGCTTTATCGTAAATGCGATAAATACGTTATCTCCTACTTTCGCACAAAAGTTTCGCGAACAGATCATTAGATTTAAACGTAAAATATGTATAGCGGCACGTGTGTATATTATTACGATCCATTAACTCCGCGTATCTCTCTTTATATATATAGGGTAATCTCTTTCTCTTTTTATATAACTTTTCGAGATGATAATTTCTCTTGTTATCATTTCATCGAGTGGTACTTCTTTGCGAATTGGCGAAGCGAATTAATTATTCGCTTCTACCGACTGCTAAAAATATAATGGTGACCTCTTTCTCGTCGTGCGCGGGGGTTGATCGAACCGCCGCCGACCGCACTACGCGGACTGTCGCGGACATTTCGAAATATCCAATTAAGGATTCGATGTTTGGATTTGTTGATTTTGTACGGGTGCAGGCGTATTATATTCGCTGTATGTTCGCTCGTTTAAGGCGAGCTGAACAAAAGATCGAACAGTTTCATTGTGAGGATCGATATCATTGTAGGTTTTTTTTTTTTTTTTTTGAGGAGCGAATCTCGAAATAGACGAAACATCGCGAAATGATTGACCTCTTCAGATGATTGATCTGTAAGCCAAACCTCTCGCGCGCGCAGTTTTCAGGAATACTCTTCGAAAAAAAAAGCGATGTCAACATCTTTTCCACCGCACTCATCGAATAAACAAATTTACCGAGCGTCAATCAAACTCCGACAAGAGCAATCTGTTCTGTTGAAAAACCCCAGGAGTGTCTCAAAGTTATTCTCTGCCGAGATCTCATGTGTGGACATAAAGAATATTTGTTTATTTATTTTTCTTTTTAAAAAAGAACACGAGAAAATTGCGATGTGTGTTTCAGCGGCACGAGATGTATCGAAGAGTGGGATACAGCAACTACGATGGCAAGATCGCCGGGCTCTACGATCTGGAGGAGACTCTCGGCCGCGGACACTTCGCCGTGGTGAAGTTGGCGCGGCACGTTTTCACAGGCGAGAAGGTCGCAGTGAAGGTCATCGACAAGAGCAAGCTCGACGAAACTTCGAGGGCGCATCTCTTCCAGGAGGTGAGAAAGATGCAAAACTGCGCTTTATACTCGCGAAACACGAATTTCTTATCACAGTTGTTGCGCGATGTTCTACAAATTCCCGTCGGATCTGACCTTTCAACGCAAAAACCGACGAAGAAAATGTTTTGTTCTTGCAAGACGCGACTTTTAATTAAACTGCAACAAAGTTAAAAAAGGATACTAGGTTTATAAAAAGTAGAACGTACATGTAGATTTAAAATAGCTTCTATTTTCCTTCGTGGATTTTGTTTCACTTGTTTCGCATTTAAGATAAAGACGGCTAAAGCTCTGTAATGACATTCTGATTGGGATGTTCGAGGCTTATTCTGTGAAACGCGACGCGTAAGCACACAATTTAGTTAGTTTCCTCTCTCGCCTGAAATCTGGTCGGATGTTCTAATGGAAATGGTAGAACCATATTGACGACATCCTTTTGTTTAATGTCTAGTCTAATGGCTAGTTCAGACAGTGGTCGGAAGATCGAATCGCAGTATATCGCGCATAGTTACATCGCGCACGGGATGGACTTTATGGCGGCGGATCTCGTTAAGGTCAACGAGATAATGATGTAAATGGATGGTGGTCTGAATCGTTGACCCCACGAAGAGAGTTAGATTTGCTCTCGGCCGAAATGAATTTTGCTCGCTCGCTCGCCCGCCCACCCGCTTATCGTAATCGCGTTTTTGTCTATGTGTTTCTGCAGGTGCGGTGCATGAAACTCGTGCAGCATCCGAATGTGGTGCGGCTGTACGAGGTGATAGATACACAGACCAAGCTATACCTAATTCTAGAGCTCGGCGATGGCGGAGACCTCTACGATTACATCATGCGCCACGACAGCGGTCTTAGCGAGGAGGTATTGTTGCACGGCCCATTGTCGTTTTATTATGCCATCGGTTTGCAATTACGCGCGAACAAAGGGTACAAGTTTAACTTTGATAGAACGCCAACACATATTTGTTGCGCGAACTGTTCTCTTCGACCAATGAATGCGGACTTTTAATTGTTACAAAGTATTATTTTTTTACTCTTATTGCGCAGAGCGCAAAAGTCTCTCAAAAATTTATGGGAAAACATTTCAGTGGCAGATTCTTTGGAACATTCTTAAGACGAGAATTCTTCTAGAAAAACAAAATCCGATAATAACAGGTTTTACGTTATAAGCGAAAATCACGCCACGATCACAAATCACCGAGCTGACGGTTTGCTCGTGCGCGCACGTGTACGTGGCGTAATTTGAAATTTTAACTCGTCAGGTGGCCAGGACTTACTTCCGGCAGATAGTTCGGGCTATATCATACTGTCACCGGTTACACGTGGTGCACAGGGATTTGAAGCCTGAGAATGTCGTCTTTTTCGAAAAACTTGGCACGGTAAAACTCACGGATTTCGGATTCAGCAATAAATTCTGTCCCGGTCAGAAGCTCGAGACCTCGTGCGGCTCGTTAGCGTATTCCGCTCCAGAGATTCTTCTGGGCGATAGTTACGACGCGCCCGCAGTAGGTAAGCTCGTTAATTAACGTGAGTAAGAGTAACGTGATGGAAATGACCCAAGTTATTAAAATTAATTAAATTAACTAATAACTGGTTTAGTTATTAAAACTGCAATTAATAAAAATTGATCATAAATATTGTCTCTTTTGTCGAATTCGATGTAATTGGAGTAAAGAGATCGATTAAGACTTCTCTTAATCTCGCTACTACTTGCAGATCATGTTTATGCCTTGAAAATTCGTTGCAGATGTCTGGTCGTTAGGTGTAATATTGTACATGTTAGTATGCGGCCAAGCGCCGTTCCAAGAAGCAAACGACAGCGAAACGCTGACGATGATTATGGACTGCAAATATTCGATACCGTCGCACGTGTCCGACGGTTGCAAGCAACTGATCGCGAAGATGCTCGTACGGGAACCCGAAGGCAGAGCGTCTCTCGAGGAGATTGCCGCGGATCCGTGGCTGGCGATCGGTTCCGACTCGGACACGACAGAGACGCTGCCGCTCGTTTCGCGTCAGCAGGTTTCCGACGATCATCACAATCACATAATTACCAAAATGGTTAACGGTAACATCGCAACCAAGGAAGAGATATTGGAGTGAGTAGACATTAGAGAAGAGTTTTGAATCATGCCTTTTTTGCGGCGTTAGTATATTTCAAGCACGCATCTCCCCTTTTGACGCGGCTTCCCGCTCCGCAATATTTATCGTGAAACTCTTTTGCAGCGCGCTCGACAAAAACGAATACAATCACATTACCGCGACGTACTTTTTGATGGCGGAGAGAAAATTGCGCGCTCAACGGCAGGAACAGATGCAGAAAGCACGGCCGGAGGTTTTGGATGTTTTGTCAAGGTATTTCTGTTTTTTTTTATATGTTGAAGCACGAAGTGTTGCTGCTGATGACTCATTTATCAAGTGAGCGAATTGTTATTATACTGTAAAAAAAAAAAAAATATTTATACTGTACGTCGATTCCGATGAAGTCAGTGTACTGACGTGAGCCGTATCAATTTTCTACAGCCGGCAGGATGATCGAGCAACAAATCTGCGCGCGGACCAGAATTCTCTCACCACTGTGAACCAGTCGTTGCTGAACGTACCGCTGACGCCTGGTGACGTACCGCAGGTACGTATCGCATGTCCATCGTCTAAAACAACATCGACTAAAAGAACGTAACGTTAGGGCGGGCGTGTAAGTCTGTCGGAGAACGTTTCTCGCGTTAGAGAAACAAAAGATGGCTGTTCTCGTTGCAGAATGCACGTACGCGCAAATGCAGCATCGTTCAAGAAGAAGAAGACGAAGACGACGATGTGTCCTCGTGCTCCGGCCGCGACGAGCGCGGCAGTAATTCCACACTGAACTCTCTGAATCGTCGCGGTTCCCGTTCCGAGGGAAAGCTCTCGCATATCCTGCAGGAACGATTGTCGCAGCTTCCGGAGAAGTACGCCGGTGCGAAATCTGCGCAGAGTCAACAGGTTCCGCAGCAGAAAGAGGACGTCGTTATCACTGACAGGGGAGAAAGACTGAAGCAGACCACGAGAAACGAGAAGGATAATAAAACGTCGTCGCCGGCACATGCGCCGGTGACGGTCAAGATTCACACGGGTAATGTCGTTTTGGAAAAATTGCCTACATCGAAACAGATTACCTCGACGTGTGAAGAAAATCTGAAGAACCGATTGAGCAATACGAACGCTCCGTCGGCAGGATGGGCTAGAAAAGCTACCAGCACGGAAGTTCGACCGAAATCGGTGACGGAATGTCTGACGTCGACCGGCCCGGTGCCGGTGAACAAATGGAGAATGGGTGCTCAGCACCATCGATTCAGCGTACCATCCACGGAATCCGCGGTAACAAGTCTTTCAAAACCGTCCGAAATTCCTACGACTACGACTACAACAACTACTATTTTGCACGAATCGTCGACTGTATCGATACCTCTTCATTCGATTAGCGACAATCAAGTGACGTTAACACCTAAGTACAAGACAATGCCGTCGCCCGGCAGCGGTAATTCGTCTAGACCGCTCAATGAAATTCTGGAAGACGGAGACGGCGTGCAGACATCGGTAAACTCGAGTGAATGCGGCAGTTCGACGAAATGCCGCGTCGTCAGGCGAACGGGATACGAGCAACGGAGGAGCAAGTTCCATAAGACGCGCACAACCTCGTGCTCGAGTTCCGAAACCAGCGACGACGACAGCGAAAGCCGGAAGAAAAGGGCGCATAAACTCGGCGCGTCCACAGGCAAACCTTTACCGACGAGACGCGACAGTCACGATGACTCGAGCGACTCGCAGGATCCAGGAGGAAACAGCGGCGGACGGGGTGGCGTCGGCGGCGGTGGCGGTGTGAGGAATGGCGAACACACGACGACGGACACGCCGACGACAACCGAAAATAATCAAAATAACAGTAGCGGCACTAACACGACCAACACTAGCACAACGACCGGAGGAGGGAGACATCGATGCACCGAGAACCAGGTTATGTTTGGTAGGAGACATCGCGCAGGTAGAAGAAGAACCAGCGAAACGCGATTACGAGAGAGCCAGTCATTGAATCGCATCACCGAGGTTCAGGAGGCCGAAGCACCCTCGTCCTCTCACACTCAGCATCACATGTCGCGCAACTCGACCATTCCCGGCCCGCAGTCGAACGTTTCGTCGTCATCGTCACAGAGCAGCATGACTTCCCAACACAGCGCTGTTCATCCAGTATCTCACACCGCAACTACTACAGTGCAGAAGGCTAAAGGTCTCGGGGCGAGACTGTTGCAGAGCTGGTCACTCGGCAGCGGAAAATCATCTCTAACACCCTCAAACAAACAATCCGCTCATGGTCCCGACGGAAAAAGTAACAACTGTCAGCGGTCGAACGATTGTCAGACGATCGGTAACGTTGGTGACGAATTGCGTCGCAAAGATCACAGATGTGCTAGTCATTCGCCGTGCAACGATAAGGAGAATCGCGGCAATAGCTCAATGAATCGGAACGAGTGCAAGAACAGGAAGATGCGGCTTCTGAGCCGTTACTTCGCCGTGCACAAGAAGCTCTGCGTACCGCTGCCGGGCATTTTCGGTAAAGGTCGTCTCTACAAAGCTCGCTCGTGCGGTAGCATTAGTCGCGATCGCGTGAGTCCGTCGTCACCGAAGTCGGTGCTGCTGTGTTCCGCAGCAACGGCCGACGACAAGTGGCGAGAACGTCATCAGTGGTGTGACGCTACGACGAAGCAGCATCGCGGTAGCGACGGTGATATCAATCAGAATCTAGGCCTCTCGCATCTCGTGCAAGAAAACATCGTCGGCAAGGGCTGCACCGGACTGCCCACCGTGTGCCACATTCATCTTGGGGACGCTTCCAAGTGTTGCAGCCTTTGTTGATGAATCGCTTCTGTTCGAAAGAAACGGAGAACTTAAGCGCGTTTAAATACACAGAACAAGAGGCAAATACACAAGCGTGTGTTTAGGTAAGCGCGTTTTAGATCCGTTCAGGTGCCAGTGAACATAGCTAGCGGCGTGCGCGCGCAATACTTGTGTTACGACAATCTTTTTTCGACACTACTATATATTTTCTAGCGAGCTATTTATTAACACATGCTCTTAGCGACTGTGAGAGATCTGATTTTTTAGTTTTTGACAAAAGTTTTTTGCGATCCGAAACAGAGTAAATGCCGCATCTCTGGCACATCCTAAAAAAAAAAAGAAACAAGGATAGTGGCTAACGATTACTTCATTTTAAATGTGAAATTGAGAATAGATCTATTTAACGATAACATAATTATTTAAAAGTGCAATGTTTATATGTAATTAATTTAACGAGAAACGTACGACCTTTCTTTTGTGCTAGCGGCCGTTTTACATTAAGTTATGAAAACACGCAATGATAATAATTGATATTCGCGCATGTGTGCGGTAATCGTTAATCACGATATTATTAAGGATTTACGTGGCTCCGGTTTGCCATCGACAATTCGACTGATCACACATCATATCCCCGCTGGTCGACTGTAGAGCACAGGGATCAAGACAGAAATAAGAAAAGGAAAGAGCGTATTGATTTTCGGATCGATCGCTTCGGGAGAGCTGTATCTAGTCCATGTGAACAAACAAACTTGTATTAAATATTGCAGAGTTTATGATGATGAGAGAGAGATTATTATATTATTATATTATTATATATATAATATTATACATATATATATATATTATTATTATACATTATACCATCTTACTCTCTCTGCTACTACAACTATTACCGCTATTATTACTAATACAATCGCGCTATTATATATTATCTCGTGCGATATTTCCACGGATTTTATCGCTGTCGTCATCGTTATCATCATCATCATCATCATCCATCATCATCATCATCATCATCATTATCATCGCTGCCTTCGACTTCTCATTTCATAAATACTTACAATGCAAAACAAAAAATCCAATATTAGACATACACACAATATAATAATATCATAAATGCATCGCAAAACACTTGACGTTCACCGATTTTTATCACATAGATGCAATTTGCTGCGATCGATCAGTGCATAATCGCGCAGTGTGCGATAAGTGTCTTCCTCGTTCCCTCCTTCTTCATTTTTCTTTTCGATCTTTCCCCGTTTATTTAAGTACAGTGTCCCCTGTTCTTCTCTCCTCTCCTTAGATAACATTGCCTTTAGAAAGCTTCCTAAGCTCGTTAACTTATTGAGACGAAGAACAGATAATTTCCGAATGGCAATTGATTATATTTATATACACGTATATTGTAATTGCGGATATATTAACTGCGGATGTAGAAAAGGATGTGCGAGTGTCTTACAACGGCAGCCTGAATTAAGCGTTTAAGGGAAAAAAAAAAAAAATAAAAAAAAAAAAGAAAACAAAAGAAACTTGTTCCACGTTTGTACATGTCCGTTGAACACGGTGCGGAAGTAAAGTGTACTTCTCGAAAACAAGCGAGCGTGCGCGACGTGTAAAGCCCACCGAGTGCATAATACTGTGCGCGGATATTAGAAGCTTAAGGCGATATAAGAGCAATTGTCATTAATCGATCCATTCGTAGATCTAAAATAATCGGCAGCGAACAAAAACAATCCTGTTGAACGTGTTTGCCGGTTAAGCACGTCGAGATGTTTTTCGATCATTTGTTCTTTCGAATGTTCGCGCCATGTATTAACGATCGGATATCGTTGCATTAGTCATCGTCATCGTTTTTCTATCATCGTCATCATCGCGAATGTTACATTTTTTTTCTATATGTTACTCCCAATAGCCGATATATTATATAGATATATTGTATAGATTCGCACCTTTCAATTGGAAAAAAGTATTTTGACCGCAAGATGAGATATCGTCTTCCGATTGCAAGCTGCGAGTCGCTGTATTCAGTATGAAAAAAATCAACAAAATGTTTTATCTTATTTATTATTTCTTTTTCAATGCGACACCACATTGTCACGGTCATTTCTATCATTTCTGCTCCGATTCATTCTTTTATTGCACTTTGACATGTGAATCTCGTTGATCGCGGGCGCTGGACGCTCGACATAAACGCTAAGACACTTTCTCTCATAAGTTCACGTACACACGATTTGCAATCCTACTTTGCGTATTGTATACTCACTGTTGCTGTTTGAGTTAACTAGCGAGACGAAAGCGTACGATACGATATGTAAGCTCAAAAATTCTAAATGTTGTACGATGTTGTAAGATACAAAGCGACTGTCTTTATTAACAACAACGTAGCGAGGCGGTCTCGTTCATTCGTGCTAATTCTCGAAAAAACTTTAATTACTTTTCCAATTATGTTTTCTCATTTCGCTTTTTCACGAGATGAGTCGATTGTAAACTTCTTTGACAAAGACTGAGAATCGCGCGCAATGATTTCGATGATATCTCTGACCACTGTAACTATCACTTTATGCGTCGCACGATGACGATGACCTAACGAGACCAAAAATGATAATTCGTAAGATTCACAGACCTAAGTTTTGCGCTAGCTACAAAGTGCAATACAAAATCGTACAAAGCCAAGTACCTTGCGTCGGTGTAGTCGTTGATTTTAAGAATTCGACTCGATTTTATCTTTTTCACCCTACTATTACTGTAGCGTATTGCGACTCGGGATCTATCTTCGAAGCTCGGAGCTAACAATCGCGGTGTACATGGGCATTAACGTTATATTCCGGTATGTGAGTAATATCGCGGAAGAGAAAAAAAAAAACGATAGGGAAACATATATAAAATAAACAAGAGCAAACAGTTTATTGCGTACATTGTTGTTGCAATCGAAGACGAAGAGAGAATTAATTATCTAGCGCGAAAGCTCAAGCAAAATCTCTTTGCAAAAAAAAAAGCCTCTATATAGATCTAACCCTCGCGGCTCTTGTCTCGGTCCTATTATTTATGTAATAATACACACACACACACACACACACACACACACACACACAAAATGTCTCGCGAGAAAGAAAAACGGATTCTAAAGCTGCGAACAGAGTGAAGTGTCTCTTCCATGTACATATCTTCAACATTTTCCTGCGTCCGGGAAAAATTTACTTGTTCTAACGCGAGTTGACGAATTAATTAAGAAAGAGAGGGAAAAAAAAGAGAATAAGATATTTTCGTGCTGTAAAAAAAAAAAACGAAAGAAGAACGCGCCGATATATTGGTGGAATTTCCTAAGATACGATATACACGCACACATAAGTATAATATTGTGAAACTCTCTAAAGAATACATAAGAGTTATAGACATCAAACGTAAATACCTGTTGCGAATTCTTATCGGCTTCGTTGCTATTGCGCTGTTAATTAGTCGCCCTCTCTCTCTCTCTCTCTCTCCCCCCCCTTCTCCATCTTCTTCGGAATAAAGCCGCTGTGTTTCGAGCGTGTTGCACACATACATACACATACATACACACACACACAGACACATACACTGCGAGAGGGAATTTTCTAAACGGTCTATTCTTTTCTCATTCGTCCTAATGTCTATCCGGCCTGAACAGACCAAAGCCCCCCGTCATCCCCGTAGCGTCCGATTTCGTCATCCCGATTTACTGCCAGCTGTTAACGACACACCACTTTGCTAAAAAATAAAAATAAAAATAAAAAAACAAAAAAAAACGGCATAAGATGAGATCTGTAAACCGCCAAACATGATCGTTCATGCACTGTGTGCTCGGACGAAATAAACGAAAAATGACAAAGTTAATACCTTGACGTGACAATACCATATCTCCTTCACTCTCCTTGTTATTATTATTATTATTATTATATCCTTTCAGTATTATCCCCTTTAGCGTATTTTATTGAAATAGAATATAAGATAGATATGTGAGACTCGGTAAGCAATTGATCAGTCTTACATGTCATAAAGTTTTGTATTTATAAATTTCGTTTGTTAATAATACAATGTGTAATATTAATCTCTGTTTATACAATTCTCTTTCGAAGTAGTAACACAATTATATATCGTTATCGTTAAAAGAAAGAATAACAAGAGGGAGTGTAACATGCGAGGGAGGGGATCAAGTCCACAAATGTGTAGAAAAAAACCAACAACTTAAAATATCCTGCTGTACATTTGATAATCCAGCAACACGTTATATGTGCTAGTTAAGACTGATTGGTTTAGCCAATCAGATTATAGAATATTTTGTTTTGGCATCACCTCTCTCTATAATTACGCGTTACACTCCCTCATCATTAGCAAACTGTAACTATGTATCTTATATATCGTGCGCGCGCGCGTTTATATCAAAACAAAATTTATATATCCGTAGAGGCACTTGTTCATAAAAACAAAAAATATTTACAGCGGTAAAAGGTGAGTTTTTACTTATAATAGTAATATATGAGTTTTACTTATAACAGTAATTTTTACGTACGAACTAATCATACATCTTACATTCTAAAGCGCAAAAACGTACGTCTTATAAATTAATTTGTTCGCTTAATGTCTTTTAACAGTAAAAAAAAAAAAAAAAAAAATTAAGCTGTCAATCGTGATTCGCGGAAATAACGCGAATATCGCATACGTTTCAGCTGTAAGAAAGAATCATATATAATAGAAAAAAGCTCTTTTATTATATAAAAAATAGTTTTAGATGTAGGAACTTCGAAAATATAGAATGGCTCGTAACATTCTTTCGTAGTATAATCAGTCCATCGGATCGATCGGTGCGATCGATCGTGTGTGTACATTTCGTTGGCATGGAACGACTTCGGTAACTGTGCTCTACGTCGAGAGAAGACAACTTGTGCGTGTATATATGAAGAATGCCTTATTTTCTTATATTTCTTTTTCGCGCATTTCGGCAACTATATTTCAAAAACTCATTCGGAAGAACGTCCATTAATAAGTTTTCACGCGCAAACTAACTTGTCTGCAACAAATTCTTCTGCACGTTGATTTATAAATGAAAGTGGAATTTATCCACGATTTGTCTTTCAAAAAGAATTAAACATCTTCGACGCTTACACGGCCGTTACATGGCCTCATTTTGTCGTTGATCCAGATGTTTTAAAGCTTTCTTGCTGTTCTCCACGAATTCCTGAAAGAAAACAATTTTTTTTTTTAAATTATAAATCATAAAAATGTTGTGAAAAAGTGGAGTTATTGACGCACAAATAACTGACTACAAACCATTAAGCCGCGACTCATGAAATAAGGTCGGCTGATGCCGTCGTTCTTTTCACAATCCTCGCAGAAACATATAAATATTGTATCAATAATCATCTGTAAAAAAAAGTAGCATTTATTATCTCATAAATATTTATTAATACACTTATAATTTAATTTAATCAATTTATTATATAGACTTCTTGTTTTACGCGCCACTTACCTCGTAAATAGATATGAAGCAGTGCGCGACCAAGAACGCGAATATACCCGCAAGAACGATTGGTACCCAAGGATGATGAAGTCCTTCTTTTTTCTGCAATACGACAAAACTAAGTGCTTAGTAAAGCTCGTGAGGAAAATGCTATTTTTGGCAATAAAGGCGTTTACCTGTACCTGCATCAAATAAACTCCGGCGACAACGGTCAGCGTTACGACGAGAACTTTACCTAGGAAGAGAACAAAATCACCGACACTGTTAATCGCTGCCACTCGTAAGATGTTACTGGACAAAGCTTGGAACGCCTTTCTTCCGCCTGTGCAAAAGTTGCATCCGTATATGGCTGAAAAATCAAATTATTTCTCGCATAAAGTGTACGTACAAATAAGAGTATATTTGTTAAACTGATTTTTTTTTTATCTTAATGAAGAGCTCTCGTGTTATAGAATAGGATTCTATTATAGAAAAAAATGTCGCAGTTTTTTTACCAGTTTCAATGTAAGCGTTTCTGGTAAGAAATTTCAGAGCGCATTCGAAACACCAAAGACAACACTGACAACACCAAAGAATCGCGTTTACAAAAGCGTTGTCGTATTGCTTGAGATGTTTCTGGACGAAGGCTATCATGGCCCGTATCAGTCGGACAATTCCTATTACCAGAGCTCCAAAGGCAACGGTGCCGAGATGGTACCTTATGAGATATCCGAAGCCTTTTACCACTGGCAAAGATAGGCGTCTCTTTTCCCTGTTTAAAACACAGTTCTCGTTTGATTGACTAGATTTCTCATTCGAATCAGCGTAATAAAATATTGCGCAAACACAAATAGTTAATTGTCTTGTCACTTAAGTATCTCACCTCGTAAAGAACCACCGGGCAACGGCACAAGCAACAATTATGTGTTGACAACCCAAATAAAATTCACATGCCACGAAGAAAAAAAACAGGTTGTACCATCTTGTTGCCTGAATAAACACATAATTTTGTTAGAAAAATTATATGTCAGAAAAAACAGAAGATTAATAGAAAGGTGTGTTCGCTTACAATAATCAGCGCATCCTTTTTAAAATGAACATGGTTTTTTTTATTTTTGTAAATATCGCCGGCGCTCTCGATCCACAGCATACAGTAGACCCAAACCACCAACGTGAATCCGATGAGCAGATACGTCTGAAAATAATGAATTTTCGCAGAATATTCATCACGATGTGATATGCGCGTTTTATAAATTGAATCGAGATATGCTCACGTAAATTGGCTGAAACAGCAGCGCCGGCATCGCGCTCACGGCTTTGCCCGCCTCCCGAAAGAGTTGCATGACCAATTCGATTCTCTTCCTCATCACTAGAATCACCAGAAGCACGATCACCTGCGAACAGAATGTATACGTGCACTATACGTCGATTTTTTGATTGAGTAAAAAACGCGATTGATTAAAAATGAGTAAAAGTGTCTCCTTACAGCAACAACTGACATGATGATAGCGTAGACAAAATAGGACTCCAGGCTGGAATCCTCGGGCGTGATATCATTGTTGTCTACACTTTTCTTCTCGTGATACCACTCCAACCTTTGTGCAGAAAAGAAAATATTAAACCGCGTGTTGTTGCTTCTTGAAATAAAAAAATTAATATATTTTAATCTCGCGCACGTGTATATAGAAACTTTTACATTGGAAAATTGAACATGTTTGATTTAGTCACTTATTACTTTTTAATTTGTGGTTTGAAGGAACTTTGTTTTTTTTTTTTTTTTACCAGAGATATGTCGTGCCACCAATACAAGCCACGACTACGCCGATCAATACAATATAAACGACATATTGTACCATATAGCGGAATGCCACCAAAATGCCGAGAGAAAGTGCTGAAAAATCGTTACAATCAATCATTCAGATATTTCTATTTTCTATAGCTCAGCAGCGATGTAAAGAATTTATTTACAAATTGTAATACACATATCATCCGAAACTGTTAGATTTTTTTTCAACATGTGTATTGTTAAAGCTATTTTTTTATTTAATTAAAGGCAATCTGATTTTTTTTTTTTTTTTATTATATCAAAAGTATAAAATATGATAACGCAATAATAATATATGTGATGTATCTCCAAAAAAACGTACCTAGAGCTATGAGCAAGAGGTAAAGCACTTCGCGCCATGCAATTCCTAAATCGGTGACTGCCTCCTGCAAAAGATCGATCTGAAGATGATTGATAATTTTCAACGGTTTCGATAATTATTAGCTAATTAAGAAAATTCTGTACGTCATTTATCCTGCTTGATTTTCTATAAAATGTCTTTGGTAATTATTCAAACAACATCTTATTCTATTTGATAAACTTTTGAACTAATTCATTGATTTATTTGTATAAACATTTTTTCACATGCGCATGATTCACAGTTTAGCAAAAGCAGTTATGTTAATTAGTAAGTTCATTTGACGGAAAAGTGATTTAAATACTTACGAGTGTTAAAAATATAATTTATAAAACTGAATTAAGTTGTAAAACGTCTAAATTACAAGGCTGTTTTCAAAATTTAATATAAAATTTATTCATTGCACACAGCTTCTCTCTTAAACGGTGGATGAGTTTAAAATACGGTCAAAAAGATAGATTATACAAGTATGTATTCTTATTACAAAAGGAAATGAAGCAAAAGACATTGACAGAAAAAAGAAAATCTGAATCTTCCAGAATTCGGGATTGAATTTTCGCGTGACACGAAAAAACCTAATGACATGAACAAAGTTTTAAATTATAAGACACAAGAAAACGTGTAAAATTACGATATAATGCAGAAAAAGTTTTTCTCTAAGGCGATTACTTACGTTAAAAAAGCTGTCCAAACGCAGATTTCTGACAAGAGAGTTGATAGTGTCTTTTACCTTATCGAAGTGTAGTATACAGCGATTTAAAAACAATAATCTGCAAGAGATGTAAGAAAAATAGACATTGATGAAAACGGAAGGGAATAATAAGTTTGTACTTAAATCAGACAATTCTCGAATGCGATTGTCTTCCCGATAATCATTTCGATTAACGCGCAATCTCGAAGATAAAGGAAGCAGAATAAGTAACTTCAGTTTTATACTAACTTGGGAATTTCTTTCGTGTTTTCGCAACTTTCCACACATTTGCGTTTGGGAGTGGCACCTGGACTGATGTCGATCTCGACAAACCTGAACAGATATGTAGAAAATAAATTACCAACGAGAACAATAATCTTCATATAAAATCCATCAATTACAATGGATTTACAAAACTTTAATCGCAACAATTTAAAAGCTAAATCGCTTTATTTTCGTGGTTTGATCAATTTTTTTGGTAATTTAGTTTATTTGTACTCAATTCGTTAAAAATCAATTTAAAAAAAAAAGCTAAAAATTTTTATATAAATCTTGTGTATAAACGAATTACACGCGAACGAAATTATCTACACGTGTCTACATACAATATAAGCAATTCGAAATGTACTCACTTCTTGCCAGTATAGTCTTGGCTTGAACAGTCGCTTCGTGGATAGCTTTCGCGCACGGTTTTGCGGCCGCAGACATTACCGCAATCGTCGTAGCCATTTATCACGCGGTAAATGTCACCCTTCTTGACAACGTTCGTCAGCATAAAGGCCTATGTGCGCGAATGAGGTTTAGCAAACTATTATTGTACTATGTGTAACATAATATAACACAGAGAGGAAAAACACGACATGTCACTTACGAAACCACCCGCGAGTACAAGCAGGACGATTAATGCCAAGATGTCGGTGCATGATCGATCCTTAACGAAGATCTGGTCTGAGTTTCTGGGCGAACCCTCAGGTGTCTGAAAAGCGATTATATTTTTTCACAGCGAGAACGTTGTAAAAAAAAAAAAAAAAATCATCTCCGGGACAAACACAAGACGCTTACAGTCGGTTCTACTTTGGACGACGGCTCGTCCGCACAACCGCAGCAGCCCATCTCGGGATTCGTTTGAACAGTCGGCTCGTCGTTTAAACAGCTGTGCTCGTCTTCCTTTTGATCACCCTTCGACAGGTCTGCCGCTTCCGATGCGCCAGCTTCAAGAACAGAAGGTGGAGATATGATTAGTTCCCGTTATTGTTACTGCGTTGTTATCGCAGTCAGTGAGAACGATCAACATCGACTAATTGTTCGCGGACATGTGCGATAAGTACGTAGCAGCGAGCGAGATAACCGATTTTTTAGAACCGATATGCGTGCGATTAAAATATCCCACGTCAGAAGATCGAAATAGCGACGCGCGCGAATATTCTTTCAAAATCATTCAAAACCGAGTTGACGCGAAACGAGATAGCGTTCCATTTAACAAATTATCATTATAATTCCGATGAAATATTTAAACAGGAATTTAATTATATTATCGATGATTGAAAGTTTAATTCTCCGATATACAGATAGCGCGTGCACACACGCAGAGAAGAGTGTCCAGTAATTTTGATGCAATATTCAATAATAATCGTCATTGCTGCTTTCCACGGAACGCGCTCTTCGAAATAGAGATCCTAGGTCACGTCGATATCGATCGATTAATGTACCGGGAAAATTGCACGCGCGGATATTGTTGTCGTGATTCAGAATTACTCATCGTTCGTGGTAAGAAATGCACTTTGTTGATTTCTAAACATGAAATTTAAAAGAAATTTTATTTGCACAATATTTATACAATGCTTTCAATAAGCTCACGAATATAAGCAATGAATATAATTCTCACTGCAAGTGTAAAATAATAAACGGGAGTAATGGTGCGCGAGCGTAAAATATCGATGACGCAAAAAGCAAATAACATCTTGTCATTCAAAAACAAATGGAAATGGACAGTTTTTTTGTAATAAATATGTGACAACACTGGCATTTATGTGAATTCTTGTGCAAATCGTAAATCTATTAGTTCTGTTCTATGACGCGGTCTGCAAAGAAATGGCTCGTATACGATTTATTTAGTGCAAACCAGCCCTTTTTCTCTCTTTCTCTCTCTCTCTCTCTCTCTTCCTCTAACACACCGACAGGGAATTTATAACAATTACCGAGGATAGTAAAAGTCACACGAATATATATTGAGCGCAGTAGGTTAATGTTACTTCCGTGTTTCAGTCACGAAAGAAACACGAGAGAAGTTTACCGGGCCGGGTATAAAAACGTACATAAGAGAGAGTCTCAGTCACGCGGCATGTGCTGTTGAGCGACAGCCTTGTGGATATATGAGCGCTTATCTTGTTGAAAGAATTTATACACAAAATTACATTATTACTCCCTTCGGTTCTCACGCTTAAACTGCCAATCGTTATCCTAATCTTTATCCCGAACAGACAGTTTTCGCGGAAATTCTCTCTTTCTCGAGAAACTCCGCATTTTATCGAGCATGAGTTTTCCGTGTCGCGTGTCATTTTCCATATTGTTTTCGCGCGTTTAAGTGGAAATTTATGGCGGAGTGTTGCGTTACTGGAAAGCTTAATCTTTCATACTTTACGGCGTTGAATTAACAATGATGATCGTCAGAAACGTCATCAATCATGAATCGATTCGCTCGACGTGGCTTGCGACCGAATTAAACTTTAAGGCGTCTGAACCGCGATAATCAAATTTCCTCTCTCGACGTGTGCGTGCGGTGTAACGATGAATAATACTCGTGTGTGTCTCAGTGTATAGATTAATCTTCGGTGAGTGTGGAAGACAGATGATGCTTTCTGTAACCTCTCTTACTTGTCAATATCGTCTCGTATCGAGTATAAAGTGACACGTTGTTCGACGAGCACAGTTTAATAGCTACCATTTCGACTATCTAACCACGATAAGACCTAATCGCTCGTCACAAGTAAACAAATTTTCAAACTACAGTGGAACCTCGATTATCCGGACAGTTCGGGGGACAAAAAAGCTCGGATAACCGAGTTTTCCGGTTAATAGAGGTCCACTTGTATCTTCACTACCTTTGTTTTTTTTTCGGATAATAGAGGTTCATGTTCGGTAGAGGTTCGGATAATAGAGGTCCACTAGTGGGTATTCCCCCGCCATCGTTTGTAGAAGTTCGTATACTAGAGGTTGGGCCTCAAGTCGTTCCGGATAAAAGAGGTCCGGATAAACGAGGTTTCACTGTATA
>QVNV01004368.1:0-30155 GCA_014825455.1 Pseudomyrmex pallidus | reverse complement strand
TTTTTTTTTTTTTTTTTTTTTTTTTTTTTTTTTTTTTTTTTTTTTTTTTTTTTTTTGCTAAAACGACGTATATTTCGACGAAACGCACGCATGCAAAGCCATTTTGCGATATCTTGAATTTTCATTGTCTTCAAAAAAAAAAAAAAAGCTTTTCTACGACTCTTTTAAATTTTATATTCTATCTTCTGAGGCGCGGGGGGGCGGGAGGGATATAAAAGTGTCGTTTTCGACTGGGTTTTTAATTTTATATTCTATCTTTAAAAAAAAAAAGAAAAAATGAAAAAAAAAAAAAAAAAAAAAAAGAATCAGAGATTATATCTGTAAGCGATAGAGAGACCACTTTTTATATAGAATCTATTTCGTCCATTCGTGTGTGAGAGGAACAACCCTGCTCCCTTCATCCGAGTTCGCAGCTAAAACACTTTAAAATATCTAATCGCGATTCTTAATCCACTCAAATAATAAATAACTCTCAATAGACATCCTCGCCGTGCGAGCTGACGTAACGTTTGGTCAATCAGAATTTCGTACGATATCGTGCAAATATATCCGTTCGCGTCTATTTGACATCTTATAATTCGAAGCACTGCCATAATTAAATTGCAGACAAAATCTATTGCTTTTGGTATGAGAGGCGAACGTGCGTAATACGGGTGCAGTTTATGCGATGCGGCAAAAGAGAGCAGGGTGAAAACTGTAAAGCAAGTACGATGTCGTACATTCGTGGAAAACGTAATATCGCGCGCGTCGAGTACGATCGCGCGACAGACGTCACACGTACGTCATGTGCGTAAAGTGTAATGTATATTCTACCTTGTAATATATATAAGAGAGGATTGCGATACGTAACCCGTATAGAAATTTTGCGCGAGACATCTTTATCTCGAGAGGAAATAGTATCTTCTCCGCGGCTGTTCTCTCTCACGCGGATCATGCGCGACAAAAATCGTCAAGAGCCGTAAAAAAGTGTTCTGCGTGTTCACTTCTTTACGGAAGCTCAAAAAAAAAAACCGACGCGACGCTTTGCGCAATTAATATTTATCGTAGAATTATATTAAATCACAATTACGCGCCGAAATGAAAGAGAGAACACGCAGTGCAGGTTCTTTCCCGGAGGAACATGTCGATTCGGTAGGAATACAAAAGAAATTTCCCGGATACGGAAGAAATTATAACGTTGCTATAATCAGTGCTTGCGCTTTGCTATATAGTGTCACACACGAAGAAGAAACAGTGTCACACACAAGAAGAAACCACGACTCGACGACGACGACGACGGATTGTGGCGTTTTAAAAACGACAATTTCTATCTAGACCATCTGTGTATACGCACTGTGTAAAAGTTGACCACGTAGATATGATATAACATGATAAAAAAAGATATATTTCTTATGGTAACGCGGAAAAATTACGGCGTAGATTGTTGCACTTGTATTTCTTGCTTCTTTCGAAATTTATACGAAATATAAAAGATGGACCTTATTTGTTCACACGCAAATATACGCCTTTATTACGTACTTCTCTTCGCAATTCGTCTTTTTCGTTCGCGTTAAATTTTTTGTGGAAGCTTGTTAATCGCCATTAAATAAAAAAATAAAAAAATTTTTCCGTGAGATACAGAATTTGCCTGATCTGAGAGCAATCAAGTTTTACCGCACTGCTACCTCATCGTTTCTTGATGACACTGACAAAGAAAAAAAAAACAAATATGTATATGCAATCGACACAACGAATATTGCGTAGAGCCAAATATTGCGAGAGAGACACACGCTCTATTTAAAATTAATCGGACTTACGTTTACGGGTAAAATAAATCGATCGGACAGACGGGGAAGAGTTGTCTTGCATTCGTTGCGTAGCTGGGCTCGTCGGTCAAAAAAATTCTTTAGGGAATGGAAATCTTCGTGAATTAATTTTTATCAAGAACACGTATGCAAAACTACTAGTTTTACGATTATTTTTATCTTTCAATTGTTTTTTCTCAGATATATAGAAAAATTAATATCCCGAGCCTGGCAACTATGCGAAACAAGAACAACAAAATGTTAAACCTACTGCTATCTTTTGTATACATTTCGCGCCGTAATAAATTAATACGAAACTATTAGATGATAGGAATGCTGATGAGCAAATTAATTAATTAATGTCGTTAAAGTTTAATGCTCCACGGACCAAGACACTGAGTAGTTACTACTACGGCTATTTTACTAACGTATCATTAGCGGCACTTTTTTAGACATCCTGCATTATTTATATTTGTACGCAAGAGCGTTTTTGTTTATTAAAAATTCTTATTGCGAAACTCTTCAAATGCGTGTGCGTTAAACGAAACTCTAGCATTTAATAGTGAAACGTAAAGACGCATATAAGATCTCCTTTATGCGAGAATTCTGATACTCTCCGAATGGCCCGTAATGCAACAAAATAAATTTAAAAAAGTATTAATAAAAATTTCTTTGATAATATAGAAAAATACCTGATATGTAAAATTATATATTTTAAAATTTGTTAGATTTTGTAACTTTCTGTCTGTTATTGTTATGTATTTTTTGTTAGTACACTAAAAATTGATTAATTGACGTTACTATCACCGTCGTAGCATGAAGGATAAATGTAAAAAAAGTATTAAAACTGTCATATATCTATGATGAAAGGCTTTGTTAACAAATGATATGTATCTCGTAGCTTTCGAAAAATAAAAAAAAACACGCCGAAAAATTATAAAATAAGCCAGGCGGAAAGAAGAGAAGTTGTACGATGTATATAAAGAGATCCGATTGCTAAATCTCGTTGAAGAAGACATGCAAAAATATATATATGTTTGGTAAGGACGCAAGAAAATTTCGAGACTTCTTTTTTTAACGTCACACCGAATCTCTGTGTCAACGTAACGTAATTATGATATACGTAAATTTATGCTATATATGAAGAAAAGAGATAAAAGTGTATGTATGTGTGTGTGTATGAGTGTGTTTCTCCAATCTATCTGATTCTATTTTTGTTATTTTTGTACCTTTTCACTGCACTTGCTATACAGCGTAGAAAGAAAAATTCTGCGTTGCATGCGTATACATAAGTAAAATTATATACCGCGTGGTAAACGGATTATCGGTTTTCGAGTGAGATAAAGATTGTTTTATAGATATATTTTATATTACATCATTACAGTAAAGTGTATAATTAAAAAAATTTTAAATACAATATTGTACAATTGTGTGTGCAATAACGTACATATCCGAAATAACAATAAATAAGTAAAGCAAATATATATATACCAGAAATATATATTATATATATCTCTGCAAAAAATGTTATATGAATACTTCGCATACAACACGATAAAACATTGAAAAACCTTTTGACAAATATCTATATAAACATTTGCTCGAATTTCGCTAACCGATATCATGCGGATGCGAAAATAATATTGCCTATATGTACACTGCACATTTATTGAACACATATGTAGATGAAAACTCACGTGTATTCTTCCTTCTATCTCTCTTTCTCTCTCTTGTTTTATAAACTTTTATTTTGTCAAAAAAACGAACGAATTTATTGCACAATCGAATATGTGTAACATTTAGTCATTCATATTGTTTCATTTGTTCGCATTTCGTTTTGAAAGAAAAAAAAATCCATATTTCCATATTTTCTCAATAATTCAAACACGCACTAGGACAAATAGAATTTGACAAACTAACACGGTTTTTAGACGATCCTGCATATGTACGCGTATACACGCGGTTATATAAATATGTATATATTCTAATTAGACACGCGCGCGCAAAACAAGTCGTCGCAATGACGGTGATGGTGATGATGCAGAAAAAAAAAAAAAAGAAAACAAGGAAACTGTATTTAGATAACAAAACATTGTACTTTTATGTTCAAGATATTTGAATGTTATGCAATTATAATTAAAACAATTATTTCGCGTACAACTCTGTCCAAATCAAACATTTTCAGCGACATGTAATATTGTGCGTTTGCTAGCTACCATATTTATTTATTACGTTAAGATCAGAAGACTTAGCTTCGAAATTGTATTCATCTTTTGTATAAAAAGTTCTTTATTAATTTTTACGATTATATCATTCTTATCATTCTGCTCAAATCATATTTTGTGTCACCAGTTTATGTGAGAAACTATTGTAGAATAATTGTTCCCTCATTAAATTAAAGATCCGCACACACCGTGTAATACTTATATACGTCCGCATCGTCAAGTATAATAAAAGATTACTGCGTTTTGCTTTAGTGACGCGCGTTCTAAGAAAAAAAAATGGTAAAGCTGTGATGTTATTAAAATGCCGACGCGGTACGCGGCTCGCATGAACACGTGACTATTTTTGCAATATTAAAGACGGTTTATATAAAAAAAGGAGGTAACAAAAAAATGATGCACAGACGTGAGTAAAAGAAAAAATATTAATAAATGAGTTTTTAAGCTCTCTCCCCAAATCGCAAAATGGCTTTGCAAAAAAAATTATAGATAATATATTTACATACATATATACGCGACACACACACTCGTTGAGAGGTATATATGTATAAACATTACTCACGCGCGTATAACATTTCACATACGATTAATTGTATTAATATAATAATATATATACGACGTGTAGCCCGTTTGTGATATTCGAAACGGGGTATGAAACAGCGATATGTATTGGTAAAATTGATTCACACAAATGCATACATTAAGTACAGATGATTTTTAATCGTAAGCGAAATTTATATTGATCGTTACATCGTGTCGACGATTGATTATCTGATTTATTGGCTGTGTTTGTAACATAATATTGTGATTAAATATCAAATTCTCAAAACGGCAAACTGTTAAACCTTATTCTTCACCGAATTATTCTCGGCGTGCTTTGATGATAACTAACAGATAATTGCAATTTTTTTGTGTGCTTACGTTGCCAAAATATAATCCGATGCTTTTAACGAACGTTTATATAAAAAACAAATCGGGACTTTGTTGAAAGTAAAGCAATTTGAATAATTTAAAAAGTGGTATTATTTCATTTGAATTATTTTATTGAATGAATTTCTATAAAGTAGCTTTTATTATATATATATATATATATATATATATATACATATATATATATATATATATAACATTCTACATATATCCACAATCTCATAAATATTAGTTTATATCTGCATAACTAGTATCTCTTTCTTTTTCTCTCTCTCTTTTCTCTTTTTCTCTCACTCTCTCTATCACTCTGTACATTTGATGCTTGTATAAGTTTTTACATTATATAAAATTATAAAAATTATTTTAATAAACTTATTTCTCCCTATTTATTCATGTTTTACTCTACACAATGCGATATATGATTTTTTGGTGGATAAATCATGCCATCCCACTGGACCTCTTTCACAATCAGCGCAAGCTAGGTATTTGACATTACCTACTGTGTGTGAAACACCAATATTTTCAAAAGTGTACATATCTTCCACTAACCAGTAGTCAGAAATCGTTTCTTGTTGATCAGCTTTGCCACTTCCTTTGCTGTGAATATAAGGTAGCACAAACTACAAAGAAATGTTTATATATTAACTAAATAACTTATACAACTTACTGCTTAATCTCTTACTTGTATAATTACCTACTATTTTCATCAAATTTTTACAAATGTATATAAAACAAGGTGTATAAGAGTACTATACGCAGAAAACAATAAATAAATACAATTCTTAGGTTATATAAATAATCTGTGTGTTGTAAAACATAATGCATTAAAGATACTTTTTATCTAGCAATAAAATAGCATGTACTTATAACTAAATTAATGTAAAAACAATCTCATAAAAACCTTTTCTCCGATTTCTATGAGATATAACACACTTATATACACTGTATAGAGAAACTAACCTCGATCTTCGTTAATTTTGCAGCTTCCGCATTTAGCATTTTTGAAGGACAAAATGTGCAATAAATTTTATTTTTATTCTTGCCTTGTGCGTCCGTTTTTGTCTCGATATCTTGATCCGACATTATTTTTCAATATGCAAAATAAGTTCCGAAGCAGAGTGGTTAGTCAGACTCGTGAAACAGCTTTATGAGATAAACAGGTCGAATCGAAATGTAGCGATCGATAAATATCTGTCGTCGCATATCGCAATTTGAAATGCACGAGCAGTTTGCGAAAAAAAACTCACATTTTGTCTCTGAATGCTCACAAAAACATTCTCTTCTTTCTTGATAAATAAAGAGCAAATGTACTAATGTTTACAGAGAAATTCAGCATCCAACGTCAAAAGTATAATGACCCTTTTAATCAGAGTCACGCAATTATGATTGGTGCCGCCATTTTGAAGCAAAAAGGCTGCGTTCAGCGGAACAAGCTGGTTTGTGACAATCAAACGTGATTGGCTTTTACTTTTAGGTCCAACTAATCAATATCCAGTGTTGACTAAACTCGCGCCAATCACTGAGTGCCAATGAAACTACAAAGCCGTGTCTACCAACTTTTTTCTAGAATCTTTTGATTTATATAAGAACATTTATGAAACAGTGCGTTGCTCGAGAAACGTCATGAACAGCTGATTGCACGAATCACATGTATGACCGTGCAACACGTAGCGAGCGCGAAACAAGTGTTGTTTGTTTAAAAAGAAACAAGAAAAAATCTGGATAATGGTAAAACACAAGATACCAGCGAAGAAGCACCGGGGTGTGAAAGATCCTGATAAACAGCGTGCTAAGCGTCTGGCAGAGTGAGTATCTGTAATAAAATAAAGTAAGATGGCAATTCTAACATAGGCTTTTAGGTTAGCATCGTGCACGAATACCGCACCGAAGGATGTGAACGAGCAGGAAATTCCAAAGAGTCTGGAACGTGTGATTAAGCTGAAGGAAATAGCAAAGAACAGTAGCATCTTGAAGAAAAAGCGGAAGAGGAAAAAGAATTCTCTTATATGTGTGGGTCAGCAACAACCTAAAGCGATGCATCCGAACGCAAAACCGGATAAAGTCGTGCCGGTGTTTCAGCAGCGACCGGGCGAGTCTGGTCGAACATTCATGCACAGAGTGTGTAAAGATACACACGCCTTTCTCAAAGAAACCCAATTTGAGAAGAAATACAACGTTCAAATCGAGCGTGATCTTGAAAGCGGTAAAATACAAGGCTTAAAAAAATGCAAACGTGAAGACATTGATATTGAAATGTTGCAGGCTAAGCACAAGAATATCAAAAAGAAGAAAAAGACAATCGAAGGACCTAAACCTTTGACAAAGAAGGAAAAGCAGAAACTAAAACTAAATATGAAGAAACAAAAACAACTGGAAGATGATGACGCGTTTAAAATGATAGAGGACAAAGTTGCCTTTGGCGAAGTAGTGCATGAACCGCCTAAGTTAAAAATCAAGTCGAAAGACATTAATGAAGGTAGAAAGCCCAAAGGATTGCTCTTGCATTCTCTGTTGGAAGATTCAAAAAATGTTTCTTCCAAAGTGATCAATAGATCTGGAAAGAGAAAGAATTTACCTGTTGCAGAAAGGAGAAAGTTAGAGAAACAACAAAGAAATTATTTTGATATTGTATAATTTGTTTCTTTCTTAAACTTAATGTTTTATTTGTCTTTTTTGTATGTAAGGATTGAATGTGTTAAAATTCTCTATACAATGAAGCTTTTTACAAGTGTATTGAGATTCTTAATATAGACAATCTATTTTTTTCTTATAGTCACAACTTTGTGAAACAATATAATTACAGAATATAGGTTTCCTTGCGCTAAAACAATGAATAAGGTAACAATCATCAGGTGCGATATTCTATGCTTGACTTCAATTCAACCTGTGGTCCAAACAAAGGGCTCGAGTCTCTCTTCCACCGGCAATAGATTGTTGAGCGTTTCGAGGCTTTCAAGAGTTTGATTGAGCAACGAATGGCACCGAGTGAGCTGCCGGCTGAGCTCATGCACCTTGTTTAACTGTTCGGCGAATCTGGCAAATCTCTTCTGCCGATCCACGGCGAGGTTCAACATTTTATTCATCTCAGTTTCCATGTTTATACAAAGAGCAGCTTGTTCTGTGGCTATCATTTGCGCATTTGTGTTCAAATGATGCTGATAACGCGCGCATAAGTTGAACAAGCCAACTGGATCAAGTCTCTCTAAGACTTCAGGATCTCGTACACCTGGTGGTAGGTTCAGCGTGCCACGCATAATCGGTAGGAACATTGGAATACTCTGTAGCTTCACCAAATCTGGATCTTTGTCTGCAGTAGGATCTGCTTGAGCAGGTTTCACCACCACAATATTGTGCACTTTGCTGTCTGTATTGGTCTTTTTATGGCTAATGAAAAAGTATGAATAAGTTAAAACTCTATATAGAGTAATAATTTTTCTAACATTTAATAATGAAATTTGATATCTACCTATGAGTTGCAGTGCTCAAACTATTTTTCCGTCTTGATATCTCACCAGCTCCAATAGTTTTTCCTCTATATAGTTGTGATTGTTTGTTTGTCATCTTTGGTGAATCTCCAATAGGTCTATTCACAGTATAAGAAATGTACGGAAGGTCGGAATCAGAACAAATACTAGCACCAGGACTGATACATCTCGGTGGTGTATCTTCTGGTACTTTCTCACGATTTGGAACACTTTTGCCACGCCTGAGTTGACTGGTCCTTGCTCTGCCACCACTAATACCTTGGCCACCACTTTGAGAACTCTGCTCAGATCCCATTTCTGAGACTTTTCAAGTTTCGATTTCAAGAGAAAATTAAAATTGTATAAAACTATATCCTTCAATAAAGTTGCAGAATGTATTTAAGTTTTTTACAGTATCTAATATTCTCTCGACTTATTTTCGCTGATATTATGTTGATGGCACTTGTTTGTGTTTGTCTGTAAAGTTTTAAAATATGACTTTAACAATGACTAGTTGACATCACAAGTTATAGAATAAATACATACCACACAACATACATACACAGAGAGTTTTCCTTTATTTCACTTTATTTTATATACATTTTTCACTATTAATATTTTCATTGATATTAGTCAATCCTAGATTTGTGATAAGTCACCTAGATTTTGTGATAAATTTGTGCTCAATCGATTTGTTTTGAAAGAAAAAAATCTGGCCGAGAAAAAAGCGTTTACTCGGCCCTACAAAGCGAATAACTAAACATTGACATTAGGAGAGTTTTATGCCATATTTATCGTGCCTTCAGCCCTTAGAAGGCTTTTTGACACACTGCGTATTAATCTCCCAATATTCTTCCGCGCTACAGTAAATGCAATACAAAAGCGTTAAAATTGGTGACGTTTGAGGTTGGAACATCTGTCATTGACAGAAAGTGGCAACACAAGCATGCTCGGTGTTTCACCAATCAGAGAGTTTCCTGAAGTAACAATGTGGACGAACATCTTTTAATTCTAGACGAAATAGTTTCTTTCACAAAACTTTTAATATTATTTACAGTTTTATTACTTTTGAAATTTTGTTATTCTAATTTTACAGTAAAAGCTCTGAGGTCTTCGTATGCAAAATTTCATTTATTTTCTATGATTAATGTGAGAAATATAAGCATCTTTCCCTGAAGGTTTAAGCGAGAAAGTCGGCCGCTACGGGCTAAATTTCAAATGTGTTATCAGGATCACAGAAAGTGACAAGAGCTCTATCAGCTGAGAGAGGTAAACTGACTCAGCCGATAACTTTGCCATGTTAGAGGACTATAAGTTGAAGAAAGTAGCGTTATTATAGAAGACGGAATGATACACGCAAACATACAATTTGTCTTTTTACATCATGAGTGCGTCATGTAATAAAGATTAACAACATCTTTATCGTCTAAGTGGCGGAAAGGCGAAACATAAAAGTGAGTGAATTGAACAAACATTAATTTATCAAAATCCAGGTGGATTGACTAATAAACTTTTACCACAAAGTCACTTTGTATGTGTATATGAAATGAGTTAAGCGAAATGGCCTGCCACATTAAAGGAATAGCACATATACCAGACATAGATAATGTAAAGAAATTGCTTTATGGTGATGCTATTAGCAAATGTGAGTTTAATGTGAGATATGTTAATGTAAGTGCACTTACGTATTGTATTATAATTTTCTTTGTTGTGTGTTATATTTTAGTTGAATATGTACCTAGCAATGAGCTGCCTCTTCAAGATTGTCATGTATCACTGTCATCTGTTGGAGATGTACTTGCGATGGCTTGGAATACAAAAATGATTATATTTGGTTGTAAGTTTACTTATTTGAACTGTAGCTTTTTTCATAAATTTATATCTGTAATTTTTATTTTTAATGACATTTGCTGTAACATTATTAATAGCAAAATGGGATTCTCAAGAGTTAAATGAAGTAAAAACCAAGTTTCATGTAACATGGCACGGCGAAATAACACAGCAACAAAAGTAAGCACATCAAATTTTTATATCTCAAGATTATATGCATATTATACATGATGATATTATTGTTATACATAGAAGTTTATATTTTTCAGTGAATGGATAACTTCAGTGATTTGTTTACCTCTAATATCTTTAGGAAAGGCTAGTGGTCCAGATTGGACATGCATAATTGTTGGATTTAATACTGGTTTTATTCGATTTTATACAGAAGTAAGTATAAATGCTACTTGCTGTTTCACATAGTGAAGTTTATCTTTTATTAATTTATTCTTTATTTTAGACAGGTGCATTACTCTTAGGAGAACAGATTCATAATGAATCGATTTTAGGAATAAAATGTCAATCATTTTGTCCACCGAGACACTCTGGAGAGACTGGATTCAATGAGGAAATTCACATTTCTTATAACAGTGGTGTCTGTATATTGCAAGGATTTCCATTATTTTCAACTTTGCGTGCCTGTAGAAATCATTTGGCTAGAAGTAGGTATATTATTGTTCGTTACATATCGTTTTACTTATAATAATGTGTTTTTATTTTTACAGTACAAGCTAATTGCAATGATTTGCCACCAATTACAAATTTGTCATATAAAAAATGGGCATTTAAAAGTCAAGACATTGCAAATGATTCAGAAGTAATCGGTACAACATCGATAAATAGTTTTGATCATTTGATGACTGCCTCGATTTGTGGCGGTCATAACGCGACATACAGATCTAGTGCACCACAACACAATTTAGTTCTTGCAACAGGAAAGAGACCATTTGTAGGATTTCATTATGCACTGGAGGGTGGTAATGCACCTGTCTTATCCGATGTTGCTATAGCTATGGCTAGCAAATTGGCCAGTGCTATTGGTACTGCTGTTCCGTAAGTGCTCTCTTTTGCATGTACAACATTTATAAGAATATAAAACCATTTGCAGAAAATGTGTTTTTGATTTGTTAATGTAATACACATAATATATATATAATTGATTTCTTTCTTGTGAAAATATAGGTGGTTCCGTAGTGGTTCGAAGAGCTCAACATCTGAAACGTCAAAAAGTAACATTCAGGAATCCGTAGAAACAATGACTTGTCGATTTGGTTTAAGCGATATTATGAGAGAGGGTGATTGCATCGTCTGTAGTCCGAACAAAATGTTGTCGGTAATCTCTGACGCCATGGGCAGAGTAATACTTATAAATAATAAAAGAGGCGTGGCTTTAAGAATGTGGAAAGGATATCGCGATGCTCAATGTGGTTGGATTGTAGTTGATGAAGAAAGAGAACGTGGAATCCACAAAAATATCAATAAGTCCGGACGAAAAACTTTATTGCGCACCGCCATGTTTCTAGTTATCTACGCGCCAAAGAAAGGTGTGATAGAAATTTGGAATATTCAACAAGGTCCAAAAATTACAACTTTTACTGCTAGTAAAAATGGACGGTTAGTTATACAGATATACTTGTTATATCTTTATAGATAATGTCAATTTTTGTCGCTCTTGTTTAGTAAAAAGTTACTTACTTAAGATGTTGTTCTAGTTTATTGTATATTAATTATGGCTTTTTGGGAGCAAATAATAGTGGAACTCTGTCCAAGAATAAGCCACAATATTCATGTGTGTTTATGGATCCATTCGGAGGATTAAAAGAGATTTGTGTTCCATTTCATTTTGCTCTTAGCAGCAAAAACGGAAGACGAGCACGTGACATACATCTGCTCAGAAAATTGAGAGCGTTCCTAAGAGAAGAAGATTTTAATGAAGAAAAATTGGTTGCTGAAGTTACTAACACTTGCTGCGAATTAAAAACAAACGAAATTAAAATACAAACAACAGAAGTTTTGATGAACAGCAAACATATTTTGCCGGACGCTTTGCTCGCTGCGACAAATTGTTTTGCAACTAAGTCTGGGGAAGAAGAATTAGAGCCTACTGCTAAAACACTTTATCAGTTGACAACGCAGTTACAGCACATAATTACATTTTATAAATATGTTAAATCTCAACTTGACATTCCACCTGAATATGATATTGTGGCAGCTGATAATGTACCAAGTGCTAAGAGTTTATCTTTGATATTATTAACTTCAGAACGAGAAGTACATCATATCATTAAATTATCCAAAATATTAAACAGCTTTAAGAATGCCGACATTTCAGTAGAACCTAAAGTTAAATTCAAAGAAGACGAAAGAGTATTTTTCGAATTTTTGTCATGCTTCGAGTTTGGTGTATCGAGATTTGTCAGTTTACGAAAAGAATTAAAAGAGGAAAAAATATGCGAAATATGTGAGTTTGTTTTGACTTTTTTACGTTGTGTATGTGTATAGATAACTAACAGTATGTATTAAACGTATACAATGTTACTTGTAGCACGATTGATCTATCAAGGATGGATGTATTCTAATGATGTAAAAGAAAAATGGCAGCAAGCTGCGAAAGACAGCAATATTCGACCATCCACTTTGATGCGATTGGCATTAATATATTGGATGCATAAGCAGGAAGCTGCATCTTTGGAAATAGAGCTAAAACGCTTTACACAGCTTCTACATGTTATTTGTTTATTAGTTGGTAAGATTATACATATACAACTTTGTAGAATGCGTTACATATTAATGGGCACACATAGTGAATTTAATTTTTACAGATGTGGAAGAAATATGTGCCGAATATAATGAGGTTTCTTCGTGGTGGAGAAATGTACGCACGATTCTAACGGAGTCTATGAAACCTTTTTCTGCGCTTACTGCCGCATTAGCTTGCAGAGCAATCTGTATGATTCTAGAAAAACATAAGGAAAAATTACAAAATCAAAAACTATTAGAGACTAACGGAAACGAAAAAGAAGATATTAAAAATGGAAATGACGTAGCCAAAGTAAATGACACTAATGAAGATAAACCAAATGATAGTACACCGGATGATGAAACATATAGTTCAATTAGTGAATGGGAAAATGTTAGTAAGGATACTTGTCAATTTACAGTGTTAATTGGAAATCTTGAAGATATTGCCATTTTAAAGGCTGTAGTTAGGTGCGTATCTCATTATCATTAAAGTGCACATTTAACTTTATACTCATAAAATTTTCTAATTTTAGTCAGCAAATTATATCAGACGAAACAACACAATTCTTTTCTTTGCCATTTACAAAATATGACATTTCTTTATCATCGATTCTTTCCAAGGGAAAAGGTTTGTTTAAATTTTATTACGTATTGTTTACTGATTGAGTCAGTGATACTCGACACATATATAATTCTATACTTGTTATTTATGTGTTTGTGAATCAGGTTCAGTGTCTGAACTAGTTGCAAAATGGCTCAGTACAACGGGTATCGATCCAGCGCGATTAATCGACACAACTGATGTGGAATTCGATCAGCTACAATTATCAGTAGATCCTTTACAAGTGACTGATTCACTGGATGAAGCAACTGCAATTGATGTACCTCAACAGGAACAAACAAAACTTCTTTCGTTGTCAGTGGAAATTGGAGATGAAGCAAAAGCTAACGCAACTATGGAAGCATGCATTTTAGGTGAGAGAAACAAAGAGTATATATTACAGAAACTTGAGAATATATTTTACTTTCTCTTTTTCTTTTTTTTTTTTATCTATTTATTTTATATCTTTCGAATGTCTTTCTTTCAGATAAAATGAGTTTGCTTAAACGCCACTTCCCGTATAGTTTAACGAGTAGTGTTTTGTTGGCTAATTTATGTTGGGAGTTTGCAATGTCATGGAATAAAGACGTTACTCAACTAGAATCACTCGCAGCTGCCTTGAATGTTTTACGACAAATACCTATGAAAACTATGCGACACGGTAAGTTTTCTTTCGGCAATATTGTTTTTTCAAAACAGATCTTTACACTTAACATATTTATTTATGTTTATATTTAATAGGCGTTTGTTGCTTATTATGGACACTTCATATAAAGAAAAGAATGGAAGCAGCGGCGAAATTAATAAACAAACTCGGAAAATTGCCGAAAGAAAGATTATGTATGCAAGACATTGGCTTATCTGACATTCAATTGACATTGTTCTTGCAACACTGCGTTACTTTCTTGGATATATTTATCGATGTTAGTGTCTATAGAATTTGTAGCAAAGTTGTATGTAAATTATTGTGTGTGTGAGAAAAGTACAATACATATTTCTTTCTAGATTTATTTTATATATATAGAAAAACTCACTATATAAACATACTTTCTGTTATTTATGCTATTTAGGCTGAGATACTCGAGCGGGGAGATGGTACAACGATAAAATCGGAAGAATTATGGGATGGACATCCCAATGGACCGCAACCGTTTGCTACTCTAGCTATCTCTCAAACGCCAGCTTGGTATGACTTGGTCTTGATACACATACAAGTGGCTAATGTTCTGTACATGATTGCATGTCTTAATCTAAAGATACTGAAACCATTAAATAATTTGTTCGAATCTGTGGTAAGTAAGAAATGAGCTAACGTACGCTTACGTTATTTTATACATATATATGTATATTTGTGTACATATGTTTATTATTTGCATAGGTACAACCCTATTTCTTTCAAGACATAACAGATAAAGCGATGCTCACATGGTATCGGGATGATAAAAGAGATAGCACACGTACGGAATTTTTATGTAAAGTAATCACAGCATCGATGGAACTCATTCATCGGGAAACTACCGATGGCGTAACAGTCAGTTCGACACAAGCCGTTTTATGGATGAGCAAATGTCAAACATTGGCATCTATTTGGAAGATTAATAATGACGAGTTAAGGATACATCAAGCCTGTCAACTGTATATAAACGGTTTTGATCGTTTAGCAGAAGAAGTGGGTATTATTGACCAATATAAAAAATCGGAAATTTGTTTATTATATATATATTACACATATATATATATTACAGTTACTTACAACTACGTGTTTATACACAATATTTATGTCTATGCTCACAATACATTAGGTAACTATAGCGGTAACTGACATCGAACGCTTAGCCGCAAACTTATTACCTGTAGCCGGAAGAAGACTGATGGCGTATCTCTCAAAAACGCCTAATCTTCTGGAAGAAATGTCACGAATGAATCCGTCACTTACAAGATACTTAGAAAGCTTGGTAAGTTTTGCGCAAATCATGCGTTGCGCGCGCGCACACACACACATACATACATTCGCTGAATACTTTTAATCTCTTTCTGACTTACAATTTTTTCAGAACGTGCCCGAGATAGTTTGTACAAATTGTTCGAACGTCGATAATGTTGAATTAATTCGACGAATATCTATGCATTTACCTACATCTCATTGTGACTATCACATTGCACAATTGATGTTAGATGCGACATTTATTTATGAAGGTAACAATTAATTCTCTCGACTTTGCAAACTTCGAATGTTCTTTGAGATATCGTAAAATATGAAGTTGTCACGCTACAACAAAATTTATTAAGTTATTTAATTTGTACATACATGTATTAACACAACGAAATGAAAATGATTCTTCGTAGAAAATGAAGAAAAAAAAACATGTCATTATCACGCGGAGTAATAAGTATCTGCAAAATTGTAAGAATAAGTAATAGAAATTGTTATAGATACATATACTCTATCGTGATGATTGTGAGCCATTTAGAGTACGTTTCACTTGGAGAGATCGCTATTGTAGGCTGCGTATACCATCAGGTTTATTTGATCAATGCCATTGGATCATTAGCGATTGTCAAGTGAAACGTACCTTTAATGAACGCAATTATATTGAAAAGCAAGTGTATATATCATTTCCTGTTAATACTATTATCTCACAAGAAATTGATTGTTCTTGTTCCAAGATACATGTATAATTTATTATATATATTTGTTGTTTTCATGAAAATTAGAACATGTTTATCAAGTTTTTAACTAGTCTAGTGAGAATATGAAGTTTAAATATTCTAATTATTACTGAGCATCTCTTTCTTTCTCTTTCTTTCACTCTCTCTCTCTCTCTTTCTCTCCATATATCTATCTATAATCAAATATAACATTTTTCTTCAGAGATATATAGATGTTTTGTGACAATAATAATAACTTTATCTTCAAAAAGTCTCATACACATAATATTATACTCTTAGAAACGAATCGCAAAACCTTGATACTGTTGCTTTGTGATAGTCTCCCGATTAGCAAATTCACAGTGGTGTATTTCACTACCTGGACTACCCACTGACGTTAACCACTGTGACCTAGAAATTGAATATTCATTACTTTTGACATTTGACATTTTTACTGTAAATATGTATATTTTTTTAGAGGAGGTATTAGAAAGTTGTGTAATTTTAGTGAAAACTTGAGATATAATTTTGTTTTCCTGCCGGTAGAATTTTATCTGTAATTTAAAAAAATTGAGAGTGATTTCAAGTTTAAGAAGGTCATACTACGGGCGTTTGTCGTGCTGCCAATTGCATCGTTGACATCGTTACTCGTTACCACACAACGTCGTTTACTCAGTGTGCGTTCTGTGTACGAACGCATTTACCACTAACACTTTACACGCTCCGGCATTATAATTAGCGACTAATCAGACCGAGTTCAGATATTTTTACGCGAAGATATCGAAGTGAAATTTGTTGCTAATATTGTGATATAATAGTAATGATAATAATAATTTTTTTTACTCAAGTACGTTTTTCCTCGATATGATTTTAATGCGCGAGTGTTTACGCGCGTGTTCGTGATGTATAGAAGAAACAGATTATGTAGTAAGTTTGGCTAACATCTCGAAATAACAAATATCTTCTACATCTGATCGTAACTCTGCAACTATTTCTCTGTCAAGGACAAATGCATTCTATCTTACAGTTTCAGTCAAATGTGTGCATAGTATTTTTATTCACAGACATCTCTTTGAGAGAGATCTAGCTCGATTAGCTTCTGTTTCTCAGGATATATTGGTAAATGTCAAATCGTTTTTGTATAAAGTATGGTCTGTGTATTGACATCTCTCAATGTTCCGACGGACGTACTTTGACATTGTAACGTAGTAAACGCTGACGAAGGAAACAGGTGATACGTCTCATTCCGTCATTACTTCATTAAATCATTATTAAAGTCGGTTTTCGAGACACTGCTTGTTACACGACAATTGTTGGTCACGGTCGAGAAATCATCAAGTGGAATTAGAAAGATGCTGTTACTTTAATATGAAGAATGACTTTAAACTCAATTACGGGTTTGCTATTTTTGAATTTAATAAAGTATTTATACAAATTAAACTCACATTTGATCGACAAGCGCTCGAGGTCCCTGCATCTTCCCAAGAATCGTACCGGTTTTACTGTTTTTCACCCAACCGCAGATACCCAACTGCAAACATATATCCCTTACGTACTTCGGAAAATATACACCTGTAATTTTAAAAACTCTTGTTTTATGCTAATTAAATTTGTAAAATCTGTTAAATAAACTCGCAGAATGCTAAGAGAGAGAAATTTGATATATTATATCAAATAAAAGAAAATATTTAGAATTGGAAAAGTTTTATGCGTAAAACTACATATGTTAAGTGAATACAATTTTCAACTTTAAGTGAAGAAACACAATTGCAGATAGATAGCTCCGGTTTGAATAATTTATTGTAATTGAGGCGAGAGCTAATGTATTCTAGCACGCTCTCTCTACTGAACGTTTGATAATCATATACTCACCCTGTACTTTTCCAAAAACCTCGAATTCGACAGATACCAAAGGTTCTTGGCAAAGGGGATCATCTGCTGCCATCCTGTTCGAATCTTAACAGAATATTGCGTTGGTGTAGAGTTAATTCGCAGTTTATCAAGAGATCAAGTATCAAACAGAATGCACGCGCATGTAGATTATGAAATTTCGTTACAAAATTTCGTTGCTCACGTCGATCGAAACAACCGTTTTTGTCCTATGACTTCACCTTTCGCCACGACTCGTTGACTGGTTCTTGTTGCACGACGTTCGCGTCTCGTCGCGCATCCCCAAATAGATCACCCCACTAGCTTGACATTGATTCAGATGCAATCGATCGACGATCTATAATTTCTTTTGAAGATTGAAGTAAATTACACATTAAGCGCAAGATACAGAAAAATTTCTTTGTCATAATTCGATACGCAACTCTATATAATAAGTATATATTATAATTTACATAATTCATATACATATAAAACGTAGTAAAGTCAATATTATATAAAAAATATTATAGAGAATATTACTGATTGCATCACAACACATAAATACAAGTATAAGAAAAGAATAATCGTCATGTCATCAACAACAATCGATTTCACAATATTTCGATATACGTAGAAAACAATTCTTCCTCTTTGTGAGCGCGCGGGAGTTCATTGTCGAAACATTAAATGTAGGCCAGGGGACCAAGCATTTAACGTCGAACTAAGCACTTCCCATCCACCGTGCCTGCCGCCTATTGTCCCGTCATTACCTCAGCTAATTAGTTATTAGTACGTTGTGACGTAATAATTGTCCGAGCAAAATCTACGGGGTGTACGGGATACGTGGGAGAAGGTTACATTCTACTTATAATATGATCCTGTTTAATCTATTATCGTCATTGTCCAAGGTCTCGTGGTTGACGCTAAACAACGCAGTGATAAATCTATGTAAGTATATGCATTATCCACGCGAAATTTGTAACAACGAGAAATAACTTCCTGTTCGAGAGCAAATTCAAGATATACGCAAGTAGTAGATTTAAAACGACACTTTTTATAACATTTTATACCTTTTACTTTATAACATTTTATACCTTTTACTTTAATCTTTGTACGCAATGGAAGGACAAAATATACTGTAGTGTTTGTATCAAATTATTTTAACATTATTAACTTTCAAGTTACGCGACTAATACTTTAGTTCACTATTAATAAATATATAAATAATTACAATAGAAATGAATGAATAAGTGAGTAAAGAATAATCGACACGTACAAACGTCTAATTAATATTTAATCTTTATTCAGTATCTCTCTCTATGAAATCATCTTTACGCACGCATTTTTCGTGTGTACACTTTGAAATAAATATATAAATAGTCTTTAACACACATACACGTCATCTCCATTAAAGATAAAACACACAATGGCCGGCGGCAATGATTTCTATGTTCAAGTTCCTGTTTTTCATTGTTTTAATCGTACAATCACCTCAGATATTGTACACTTTTATGTCATATTATTAGTTTATGCACATCGCCACACTTGATCGCAATAATCGTACAGATTTGTCCACTTTGTACGTTCATTCACAGCCACACATACATTTCCTAACTATTCTTTCTGCTGCCATTAGCAAACATATGTCGTGAAAAATACTTTCTTTGTCGTCATTATATCTTGATTATCGCAATAAGGCACGATTAGTACGAGAATCATCTTTAAGCGTCTCGAAAATCGATTCATAAAATCCGTGATAATTTTCGTGATTTAAAAAAGAACACAAAGATCTCGTTAATATCACGTTAGTGTGTTCAGTTATAACTGGATTACTGTGAATCGTCACATCCTCAGTTTAATTTTCTCCTCTACGACGAGTGAATTAACGTCCTCATCTATGCGAGAGAGTCTGCATTCGCAGGAATAATCGTCACCGCCGTATTATTCGGCAAAAGAGTCCCATTTTCACCGTTTTTCTCGTTTATATCGGTACGACCGTCGAAATCTTGCGAAACCACCAATAACTTCTGTTGTCTCGCTTGTTTCTTCTCGCGTTCGATCTGAAGCATAAAGCGATAATGTTACATAAAACATATTAGATTACGTATATTTCAATATTATATTTTTTTCTAAAGTTTCAATCTATTTTCTAATGTGTTAGTTTTTAATGTTTCAGAAATGTTGATTTTTCCGTTTTAATTTATTTATGAATTATAAATATAGATATTTCTCTCACAAAAAATAATATTAATTGTACACAAACCTTAAAGAATAATCGAAGATAGTGACACGGAAATATGACGCACTTCCCTTCTTCTTCCTCGGCATCGATATAAACCCCACGAACCAAAATGGTGTTGCTGCAATTGAGGAGGACAAGTAAAACGAAGCAGCCGATGTGAGTTATCCAGCAAGATAATTCCAAATTATCTGGCAGTAACCACAAGTCCAGCGCGATCCATATGCCACGCCAAACATTCACGGTTCCCAGAAAACTCAGAAGAAGAAAAGCGTCTGCGACTATTAAGCGAAACAGACCCTGAAGACGCGTGCAGGCGTATCGCATCAACGGTTGCAGAGAAAATGTCACAGTGACTATAGAATATCCGATGGCCTGAAATCCGATTATGGCATTTTTTTAGTAGTTGTTACATCGAAATATATACGTGATTATTGTTAGAGTATATATCTTTTGACATTGCAAAAACTTAAAATAGATAGAAAACAACTTGTAAGCATGCGTATATAAAATTATTCTTGTTGTTTTCCGTGATTTTTGAGAAAATTACATTTATAACAAAATATTGTCCTTTTAAACACATTTTGAATTTCAACAGTTAATAATAAACGACTGATTTTAATCGTTATGCGACAATAACTAACTATAAATTAAAGATAAAAATAAATCATATAATCTTTTTGAATTAAGAATCCAAAACGCAAAACGTGTTCGAGAATCATATAATATAAATTACATTGGTCGCGCCGACGGTGAAGTGACAAATGACGAATCAGGGATAACATAAAACATTTCATACGCATACAACGACAATTGTGCCATGTGCCGCGGCAATCATACAATTGGCGAATATTCAATTATATAATCGAACTACCGGCGAGTAGTGCCGTGGCACAAAGCACATTCGTACGCTTGCAAAATTTATAGTTTTACGCTGCATTCTTACAATTGTTGTGTTAAACTGTACTCTATATAAATTTTTCAATCAAATATGCAGTAAGATATATATTTTTAATGAATACAGAAAATAACATTCTTTGAAATATTTTAGCATGAAAATTGTCAAGCATCGGCGGAATTGAAATTCTAATTGTAATTCTTGTATAGATTACAAGACTTATGATTATCCGTATGATTTCACTTAAGATGCAATTTCTTGGAAGATAATTATTCAATGAAGATGACGTTTTAGTTTTGACTTGTTTTTATCGCTTAATACAAGAAAACTCACAAATGTTTTACGGTATAAAAACATTTCTGTATTTTATTACACTAATAAACACAGTTAAAAAAAAAAAATTATTAAAACTAATCTCATCCCTTGCATTTCTTATGTATGAAAGAATATCAAATGACATGTTATTCTTTGAGTTTATTTTTTCTAGTGTTATAATATCTTTTACTTCGATTTGTTCATCATTTATAAGCTTTTTAAAACGAGAATTCAAAGAATTAACATATCAAGAACATTCACAAGATTTATATATAAAGACTTTTACTTTTTTATGCATATATAAGTAAAGATACAAACAACGATTAACCTTCAATGAAATCTTTTGCATTTGAATCAATTGCAAAACGTGCTAGTTATATTTTACGTGTAAACCACACCCAAGATTCTCATTATTTCTATACGAAGGTCTTCCGACTAATGTAAGGAAAACTTTTATCTTCAACGTGGAAGAGTGCGTTTTATAAATGTGAACTGAGATGAATAGCTGCATAAAATATTCTTGCGTTGTAGAATTGTTGCGCAAATAAATGATACGTAAACACTATGATGAATATGAATGAATGTAAGCTCGATAATTGGCCGATAACTTCTGCTAAACGTTATTGTGATGCAATTTGAGAAACATATTTCACGTGCATGTGTTGTAGCAAAAACATACTGCTGTTCCATTCATTAAATGTTTCAAGTTTTTCCTTGACAGGAGGAATCACGTTGCTGAGTCTGAATCAATCATTCACTTCTTGTCAGCAGCTTTTAAATTATATCATATATAACTTCATTTCTTTAGTGTGGTATTTTTTACTATTTATTATATTTATCTGCAATCACCGTGATTTAAGTTTGGTTGAAAAACACTTGAATATCTTACCAGTGAACCAATGGCAGAATAATGGACATTCTCTGGAAATAAATATATATCGATGAGGCTCCAGGCCCCTCTCCAGACAAAAACAATCAATGTGCCTACCACACCGACGCTAAAGGCACAATCCAGTAAGTACAATGACCAGTCCCTTGTACTCTGCAACCGCAAATTGTGCAAATTACTTTTCAAATATTTTTTGTGTCACATCATAAGAAAAAAAGAGACACGAAATCATAATATATGATATGAGATTCTGTCTTATACTTGAAAATGTAATATTGAGCAGAAGTAAAAACGTAAATTTGAGAAAACGCAATAGTGTTCGCACAAATTTACTAACGTTAATATTTCTCTGACTTGTAGAGTTTCTTATCATATTTTGGAAGAAGTTTATCAAAGAAATATTGATAAATGTTTTTTATTGTTGTATTTAATTCATAAAACAAAATTGTATCGTTCAACGAACTTGAGTCTAAAAAGAAACCAATAAACTGCGTATTGCTGAATATAGAGAGCTTTCGGTTTATAAAGATAATTTTGCCACTTCAAAGATAATAGGCAGAGCACAGATAATAAACATATTTTACATATATATACACACACACTCGGTCTTTCTGCAAATGTAGAAAACGACATTAGTGAAATTGATATTTATACATAAACGTATATACGACACATATAATCATATATATATCATTTTCTTTATCATACATAAAGACGTAATATATTTTATATTGCGATACAATAATTATTGCAATACTACAGTTGATTTCGACAATTATACAAGTTAAGAAAATCTATTTGTTTGATAAAAAAAAAGACAAGATAAGAATCTTTATATTGGTAGAAAAGAGAATAGAGCACGGCAACAAGATAGTGGCGCGCAAATTAGTGCATTTGCACGTATACTGCGCTACGTGCGCACATAGACCATACAAGCGCCAATAGTAGTTGACGATCGGGGGACTTTTAGCCGGAAACTGTGCTTATACACACCGATAACACGAGCTTGGACGGCGCGAGTAAACGAGGCGTACGCAATCCGTCGCGATTTATGACACACGTTTTATCACAGAATTGACAGTGAGCAATCGCGAGACAATAATAAACCGACAAAAAAGTTCTCGTGTCTTTGTAACGTCGCCGGGGGTGATTGGCTTCCAGCGCGATTTGTTCACTTCTCTTCCGTGATCTTTCTTCGCTCTTTCTCCTTTCAAGAAACTGACAAATTTCTTGCATTGTTCGCTATAATATACCATGTGTAGCATTTAATCTTCAAGACTCAACACAGGTATTTTCACGTCATTTACAATAACAAAACTTTCTTGTTCAGTCTACTTTATTTTCGTCTTATCGTGCAAATGTAAATACATTTGATTGCACAAGCAAATATAAATCTTTACATAATATATCTTCGATTGTGTAAAATGTTAATGATACATCGTCGAAACGTTTCGTTAACAAAGAAGCTAAATAATAAGAGAATATAATACATTTGAATACATCTTTTCTTTTTCAAGATGTACGGCAGAGAGTTGTAACATAGTAATATTTATAATATGATATAACATATACATATACATATTTAGTATATATATATATATATATTCAAAGTCAAGACGCTGAAGAGAGTTCAGAACTAGGTGATTTGCTAAATACACATATCGTCACTTGTGAAGGCTAGATTTGGCTCCTGGGGCTCTATTCTGTAACAACAATTATCGGTTCGATATGTGATGTTGACACAGCTAGTTTTGACATCGAAACAGCTGCGCACCGATACATGTTGCATATTCATATTAGTTTCCGTGAAACACAAGTGATGATACATTTTTTTTTTTAATTGTAATGATATAAATAGATGATGCGTGAACATACAAAAGACAAATACCTCTATATACTTACGTCAACGCGAAACATAGTCTGCACTTCGAAATAGCCTGAACATGAATCGAGAACGAGCGAAAACGGCGGCGCGGAGAGATTGCGAATCGCGCGCATGACGCCGAGCGCAAGAAGGCTCATGACGATTGTTGCAAAGACGGTGCTGGGTGTCAACTCCGTGTAGATGTCCAAGGCTTTCCAAGCCCCGCGCCAGGCGTTCACGCAGCAAAATCCGAACACGAAGGTGTAGAGACGCGAGCCGAAATAATAAGATAGTCGGTGTTTGTCCGGATGTAAAATGTCGTCCATCGTACGTTGCAATACGGTAAAAGCAAAGAGACCGGTGAAGCCGATTGTGATTGATGCGAAGCTACTGAACACCGGCTCCTGCGGGTAAACGTAGAAGTCGCTGAGCTCCCAAGTACCGCGCCAATAACCGACTACTGCCGGCGCGACTACGGACGCGGAGAATATTGTGTCTAAGATCGCCAGGATGGCGTAGTGCAAACGATTCGACGATTTCATGTCGAGGCTTCCGGTCATCCCGCGCAACTCGACCATTTTCATCCAGTCTGGATCGACTTTAACAGTCGCACCGCTGGTCATTATGCATGATCATTATACTATCGAGATTAACTGACAACTGTCTGTAGAAAAAAATAGATGCGCGCTCGCGCTCTTAAATATCAACTTAAGAAGAGCGGCAATGTTCGATGTTTTACTCCAGACATTTTCAGATCGAGTCAGACTCAACTTTAATTTAACTTATATTTGTTTTTTAAATCAGCTCATTATCAGTACCATTGTCAATATCATTGTTGCGATCATCGCGGCAACGTGAATCTATACAAAGACATGCTTTCAAAGTGTATCATGTTTCTTCATTCGTTTGGGCCAAACTTCTTCGGTGCTGTTTCTGAGGAAGATGTAAACCGCGTCCTTTTTTTCAAGATGTTTCTTCAATTCTCTTCTAATGATTAGCAAGAGACCTCTTCATATTTGTTTTCTTAGATAGTGTCACACAATTTCGGCATAAATTTCTTCATCACTTGAATCACGTACCGAGACATAAATAGGAGCAAGTTTTGTGTACTGACAATTCAACCCTCAATCGTCGCGTCCAGCACCGGTGAAGTCGGCCGGCCGAACTGCGGGGTGACTACTGACTTGTCTTCGGGATAACTGCTATCTTTTATCAACTGCTAACCGCTAAACGCGGTCCAACACTATCGCATTATCGCGAACATTGTCGCTCGCGCGGCGAATCACCGGCACAGAGGATAGTATTCGCGACATAACGCTCTCTCTTTCTCCCTCGTTCTCTTCTACACCGACGATCCCCACCCGTATGATACGCATATGTGCGTTATAATCGCTTCGTTTCATCGTATATATCACGGTTGGTATCAGGGATTAGAATGATCGGTGACGAGAGCCACGCGTGTTTTAGCAGTAATGAGATTCGAAGACGATTCGGTAGCGCGCGCGATCCTCAAAGATCTCAGAGCTTTCATTTATAATTCGTAACGAGACGAGCACGTGCAACTTACAATATATGGATTGTATACGTGCAATTCATAAAAAGGATTGTGTTGCGCGATAAATATTGTAATATGACAAATACGTGCGATTTTCGAAATTAAGATACAAAGAAACAAATTTCTTATTGTGCAAAAAAACATGCTAAGCTTTCCAAAATGCTTTTTCTCACTGCATTAATTTATCATTATCGGATCTCCGATTGAAAATATAAGAATAATGTTATAACGCGAACGATTTCTCTCTAACGATTCTCATTAATCTTATGCAACTTTATGAAAAAGAAAGAGAATAATTCGAGACAATATCATAATTTTTAGTCACCTTGATGCTACTTTTTGAATGGTGTTTCCTGCCTCGTATTCATTTAGTCATTGAGGTATACCCATTGACGCTTTAGGCAAAGTCGCGCCGTTAATCGACTCCTTTTTGTACCCCAATTAAGCTTCGGTTGCAGCATTTTCTCACCTTCGTTCATTAATCCTGATAAATCTTGTCAAGGGCATGAAATTCGCTGAAGCATCAAATAATACAATATACAAAATAAAAATATGATTTAATTTGAGACTATATACACTTAAATATTTCTTATTCCACAAATATTTTAATACAGTTTTAATAATTGATTATACATTTCTCGTTATTAAGATTTAACAACACTTCGTCATCGGGAATTTTTTATATTGAAAAGAAATAATCGCATCTATTTTTTAGATAAAAGCACTCGATGTCGAACGCGATGTCGATCGTTATAGTCGTCGATTCGAGATAAGTGCGATTGAAAGTGGATAATACATATATACCATTTTTCAAAGATAAGGGAAATTCATCTGTATCTACATATAAACAATCAGAGCGCCATCGTATATCTTTATTATCAGCGGCAAATAAACATTTCGTAAACTTCCGGGGAAAACCGAATGATCAAAATATAAGCTTTCTTTATTTGCAAAATTGCAAAAAAATTTTTGACCGTAGTACAGTCTCAGATCTCTTTCGATTTGTTTTCTATACTTCTGAACATAGTTCGTACGTTTTAGTTAACTAGAGTTTTTTGTTATATTCTGTATTTTTGTAAAAAAAAAAAAAAAAAGAAAAACATTTAATATATGCGCATATATACGTATATATTATGTAAACATATATAAGAGATATTATATTAGAAATAAGTCAACGCAATTCAAAGTTGGGAATAAAACGTGACAAATATCATGTTTATCTCATCGAAGAGAGAGAGAAGGTAATGAAGCAGTAGAACATGTGTGCGTTGGTGAGGATTACTGCGTATTAGACAAATTTTCCATTACTTTTTTAGGACATCTCTATCTCTTCTATATCTGAAGCAAGAGGGAGAGAGAACTGATAACGAAAGCTTTGTCTTAAGAACAATTGAAAAGTTGCTGATTATCTTCTAAGCAAAATTATAATATAATTTATAAAAATACTGGTTATTAAATATTTAAAAAAAAAATTGTCTTTTATTTTTTTCACTCATAAAAATATATAAACCTGTAATTTTGCAATGATTTATTATGTAATATGAAACATGCATAATTTAACGAAGTGTTTTAAATACATTTACATCAGATAAAAGAGAGAATATTTACACAGATGTGCGATTGTATAATCACGTGGACGTATTAATTATATGTACGTGATTTAGATGAATTAATTTCCAACAATCTTATAAGATTGAATTGTGAGTGAATACGATTGCAAAAATATACTTTATCTTGAATTTTCTATATAGTTCTTCATTTTCAAATTAACTACAACGGACAGTGTGCATTTGCTATATGCAAATGACGTTTGGCAAGTCAAGAGTTCTTCAGACAGATAATCGAAGAAGCAACTGTCACGATTGTCGGTTTAAGAGATTTGTGACAATAAACTTGTAAAATATAAGAATAAACAGAAAGCTCTCTTTAAGTGAATACAAAAAAAAAGATAATTTTACTTTTAAAATCTATAAATTTGCACAATAAGCAACCAAGTACTTCTTTAAACATTGCAGATATAGTAGTCTATTTTTTTTTCATAAAAAATAAGTTATACTTTTACATTTTTTAACTCACCATATTATATCTGGTAGGAAATAGAAAACATCTCGGCGTATCGATGCAAATTAGAAATGGAACGTGCATCAAGTTTCGAATGCAACGTAGAACTGCCAAGCATGCCAATATCAAACACGTCGAAGATGTTGTTATCCTATTACAAGATAATACAAGTTTTAAACTATCTGCTATCAATCTTTTTTTTTCAAAGAGAAACGTGTGTGTGTTATATCAATTTCTTTAAATCTTTATTAGTAAAAGTAATGCGTCTTTTAAGATAAAAGTTTCCAGTAATATATAATTTGATTTTAAAATTTCTCTTTTTCACGTTCTATTTTTAACAGAATAAAGCGGATTGTGTCAATAAAATGTTAAAAATTATTGTCTTACCAGATGTGTATAAATAAGAAATTATCGATGACGCCCCAACCACCTTGCCAGTGCAAAATGCATGCCACTCCGAAGATGTAAGTGTATAAAATTCGTGACGTGCGATAAAATAATCGCTCTCGTGAATTTAATTCAGCCCATTTCTTATTTGTGTAAATGTTGTAACATCGATTCTTGCAAATTGTGAATATCATGTTCAAAGCAACGCCAAATATAAAGGTGAACCAGACGGGAAACCTGTTGATAAAATCTTTTTATATAATATATATGTGTGTATATATGTGTATATGGAAAAAAGTGTCACAAGTAGTTATTTTCCAGTATTTGCAAATACTGGAAAATAATAACAATGGATTCCGTATTTTTTATCTTAGAACTCATACTACTTTCATATTACCAGCATTTAACATTTCTTATAAGTGTTAAAAAGTGATTAAATTCATTAATTATTCATTATTACACGGAAAAATATTTATTTCAAACAAATTTTCATTAGATTTTGATTAGATGACGTTATATACAATGACGTTATACATGATTATAGACGTCTAATAGACGTCTTTAATGGACTGTGTTATTTCTATCCTCGTTGATTTAGTGTTAATCTTACGTGCGTCAAGTGTAAAGCACAGAAAAATCATAATGAGGTAACAACATGCTATGAATAATACATTTCCTGATAGTGTCTATATAGTCAGTTTTATGTAATATTAAGTACAATTTCTCGAGCGATAAATACAATTTATCAAGCGATTTATCAAATAGTAATCGAACATAATGACTGTATATAGTACTTCAACAACTATGATCATTGCTTTTCATTTATTGCTATTCACATTTATCGAAATGTTTCGATTGACTCTTCGAGTTTTTTTAAGTATGATTTTATACTCACACTTTCGGATAAAGATTTATCCAGTTCCATACTCCTCTCCAAAATCCAATCACTAAAGGAGCAATTATACCCACGGAAATTAATATATCGAGTAAGGAGAATACACGTTTTTTTTCTCTCGGTCGTTTTCGTTTTCCTGCTAATTCGTCCGTTGGTTTGAACAATTCCTTAGAGATTTCGCAAGGTTTTTTTACAACGTACGCACGTTAAAAAGAACGTCTCAAGGAAAAAATTACGTTTTCCTTTAGGAAAAACCAATAGAGAAAAAAATAGACATTACCTTCAAATTATTTTGTGTTGTTTTGTCGACACTCGAGAGTTTTTCGTCATTTTTATGATTTTCAAGTTGTTCCGTTTCTGTTTTATTAATCATAATTAAATAAAATAGTTATTCGATCTTATATTTGTCAAGTGATGTTGATATTTATATGGAATGTTTTTGCGTTTTAAATGTTTTCTTAAATGTTTTGTTGTTATTCGAGAATCTTATTATATGTAAAAGTTTCTTTAAAGTTTTTCTTACTGCTTTCGGATTAAAGATAATAACACAATATTAACGTATTGTTAAATTCATATGAATGAACATAAACTAATAATATATACACGTATATGTGATAAAGATGTGTATCACTTTGCAACATAACTAGATGGATACTTTACGTTAACTGAGCAATGATCAGACGACTTACAGCATCACGGTCTGGTGTCGTATTATCTCGCAAATCCCATGCAAATCTTCTAATATCTTCTACAAACAAAATACGTCATAATGTTACAAACGTAGATAGGTAATATCTATGTCACATAACAATGACAAATTCATATTCAAGGTAACTTTATCGTTAATAGACTAGATAATTTTTAAGTAAATAATCACATTATATATACAGGGTGTCCCAGAAAGTCCGTCTCACCGCTCGTAGGCAAGTAGAAAGGGTTATTCTGAGTCGAAAAGTCCTGAGCC
>QVNV01004367.1:0-22612 GCA_014825455.1 Pseudomyrmex pallidus | reverse complement strand
TGGTGCTGCCATTTTGAGGGCTTTGCTTACGTAAACCAATGAAAAGATGTCACCGAGATGGCCAGACTCTGTATTCCAGGGACACTACTTAGAACTTGGCAATAGCTGCGTTCAGCAAAATAATTGCTGAGTTGTCGTCTTGTCAATATTTGACTCGTTGATTTGTTGTTCTACAAGTAAGAGCCAATCACATCTGTTTGTTAGAAAGCATTGGCTACGTTCAGCATGACAAGCTGCTTTGTAGCAGTCGAACTTGATTGGTTCTTACTCTTAAAACCACAAATCAACGTCGAGTGTTGACAAGACAACAACTTAGCAAAATTGTTCTGCTGAACGCGGCCGATGAGTCAACAAGATTGCGCGCGAGAGGGCGCGTTTTGTTGATTTCGTTAAAGAAATTGAGAATTATATATACATAGTTGAGCTGTGTGTCGCGTTAGTTGTCGCGACACTCAACGTGTCATCGTTTAACATTTGTTTAACAATTTTAAAATTAGGTAAGATTTGAGCGTGCGTTTGTTCTTTCGACAGAATTAGACAGTCTTGCATTTTGTGATGTGTGTTATGTGCGCAAAGACATCTTTCTGCAATCTCTTCTTCCCGGCGAGCGATACTATAATCTTTTTTTTGTTTGCCTTATCGTCCAAGCGTGTCCTTGCGCGGATCGTACACTGCACTGCACTGCCAATACATATATCGCGCGATGTCACGAATTTCAGCTGTCACATACGTTCTGCAAACTTATTCGAATCGATTTAAACTTATTGTTTTCTCAAAATATTACTGATTTTTTTCTCATTTTTTGCGGTTACGACGTGATATCCAGTCATTCTTCAAAAGCGTACCAAGTTCTCAGGTGATCCTATACTTCGATAAGAGTATTAGAAAAAAAATTTATATATATATGCATTTATATATGTTTATATAAATATACGTATATATATATATATATATGTATGTGTATGTATGTATGTATGTATGTACATATGCATGTACATATATGCATGCATATTTATAATGTACCTTGATTTCTTGGTACTATCTGGCTCACATTATTTTTTAATACATAAAAAACAAATAGCTACATTATTATCTGATACTATTTCACAAAATGCAAGTCTATTGATTATTGGATGAGATACACAAATGATTCAGCATTATAGTTTGCAAACAAGTATTTTTCTAATTTTAGATCTAAGTGAGAACATCAAAAATAGATCTGTCGATTTCTTATCTGTTCCTGGTTAGCAAAATTGACCAATCATGAGTTCTGTACGTTGTTGCTTGATTAGCGCAGGTCGCTTAGTAACTTCAAATCATGTTACTTATCATGGTGAGTTTTTTCATTATAAACAATAAGTATTTACAATACAAATAGACATATGTACATAATTATATCAAAAGTTTTACTTAAAAACAATAAAAATCTGATAAGAGATTATATTTGTAATTATACAGTACATAAAATTGCAAGAGTTGTGGCCAATAGAACATTTACAACTAGTAGCAGTTTAGCAAAAACTCCTTCAGAACCTACACCACCTTCTAAAGATGCTGTTTCATCTGGTGGATCCTCTAGTGGTGGTTCTGGTGGTGGAAAGAAGAATATGCTTACTTGTCCAAAATGTGGTGACCCTTGTACACATGTAGAAACATTCGTATGTAAGTGTAATAGTGCTGAATACAAGTTGTTTTTATATATATAACTCAGGTTTTCTCAAAATTACATCTAAATTTGTATTAATATTTTATATTTTATTTTGTTATAAATATTAATACTAATTATTCTAACGCAGCGTATAATTTTTTAAATGATCACAGCATCTACAAGATTTGTCAAATGTGAAAAATGTCATCATTTCTTCGTTGTATTGTCTGAAATTGACTCAAAAAGAAGTCTAAAAGAAGCACTTAGGCCAGAAGATGGTAAACAAGGGTTCTACAGAAAGCCACCTCCACCACCAAAAAAGGTTATTCATATATTTTAACATTGTGATAACTTATTATTTAAAATTGTACAGAGAGTATAAAGAAATGTAAAAAAAAAAAGAAACAGAAACTTGAATGCATCTGTTTTGATCAAGAAAAAATAGTAATTATATCAACCATTATTTTCAGATATTTGAGTATTTAAACAGACATGTTGTGGGTCAAGACTATGCCAAGAAAGTGTTAAGCGTCGCTGTATATAATCACTATAAAAGAATTTACAACAATCTACCTATACAAAATTCGCAAGTGCAGACTAACATTAATTCAGTTGGCACACAGGAAACAAATCATCCCTTCACTCACAGAGGTCCTAAGCCACGTAAATAGCAATATATCTTAAATGTTATATAAAATATTTTAATAAAACACATAATAACAAACAATAATAAATAAACTTCTTGTATACACATACGATAGCAATCGCGATCTGTGCAATTTATATAGTTGATAAAAAAATACTATTGCAAGCAATTTGTAGAAATATTTATATGTTACTTGAATATTTGTATGTGTTTGTAGATTTATTGCACATATCAGGCATCGGAAATCCATTTCCAGGAGTTGGATTTCAACATACAATCAATCCGGGAAGTGAGCAGAAATCAGTAAGCAGTCAGTCGGCCCCTGGTTCAGCTATATTAGATAGCAAACAACATCAGCTGAAACTCGAGAAAAGCAATATACTGTTGCTCGGTCCTACAGGTTCTGGAAAAACATTACTTGCGCAAACGATAGCTCAATGCCTAGATGTTCCATTCGCAATCTGTGATTGCACCACTCTGACACAAGCTGGTTACGTCGGTGAAGATATAGAAAGTGTCATAGCTAAACTTCTTCAAGATGCTAACTATGTGGTGGATCGTGCTCAAATGGGTATCGTGTTTTTGGACGAGGTGGATAAGATAGGCGCCATTCCTGGGATTCATCAGTTGCGTGATGTGGGCGGGGAAGGTGTGCAGCAAGGAATGCTAAAGATGTTAGAAGGAACGATCGTAAATGTGCCGGAAAGAAATAGCTCGAGAAAGTTGCGTGGAGAAATGTTACAAGTTGACACGACGAATATTCTTTTCGTCGCGTCGGGTGCTTACAGCGGCTTGGACAGGTTGATTGCACGACGCAAATCGGAAAAATATCTTGGATTTGGCGCGGCGCCCGCGGCCGAGAACCCGGGAAGAAGAGCGGCAACTTTGGCCGATGTCGCCAACATGTCACCTTCTACCGAAAGGGACAACAAAGAGAAGGACATGCTGCTGCAACAGGTAGAGGCTAGAGATCTCATCGATTTTGGCATGATACCTGAATTTGTCGGTAGATTTCCCGTGCTCGTACCTTTTCACACTCTCGACAGAGAAATGTTAGCAAGAATTCTCACCGAACCAAAAAATGCCATCATTCCTCAATACCAGATGTTATTTTCAATGGATAAGGTATATTGTACATTTATTTTTATGACTTATAAGAACAAAATCTGTTTTGATTTTTATTATATATTGTTTATAAAATTATTAAATTTTTACAGGTGGAATTAACGTTCGACATCGATGCGTTGAATGCAATCGCTTCTTTGGCGATGGAAAGAAAAACAGGAGCGCGAGGTCTACGAGCAATAATGGAGTCGTTACTCTTAGAACCTATGTTCGAGGTACCAGGAAGCGATATAACATCAGTTCATATAACAGAACAGTGCGTAAAGGGTCATCAAAAACCGCAGTACGTGAAACGAGATGACAGCAATGAGGATGAGATTCAACAAGCGCAACATGTACATAATTAACAAAAAATTAAAGAATATTCTGGTATAACTGTTTCTCTATCACTAAATGTAGGTAAATGTTAAATTACAACACATTCGCATAAATTTCTCTATTTTAATTATATTATAAAAAAATATAGTCCTATGCATGTATAGAGATGTGTGTGTGTGTATGTGTCTATATGCGTGCGCGTGTGTGTGTGTACATGTGTCATTATTCGCATATAAAAACTACATACAAAAAACATATATATATTTCTGTACTTGAGTAATCTGTACTGTACAGATGTTTTTTCTCACATTTGTTTATTGCTCTGTTTCAGCAAATTTCTATTCAATTTGAATATTTTCATATTCGACATTTGAGCATACTATTTTCTACTATTGAATTATATGTACATACAATTTTTAATGATTATTTTGTGTGACACAAACTGCAGAGAGAGATAGTCAAAATAATAGAATATTAAAACTTGTGTATATGAATGCTGATATGTTTTAAATTATTACAAGTGACTTAAGTATAAGAACAATTTATTTCTATATATTTAGCGTTTTATAATATGCATTATGACTATATTTTCTCAAAAAAGTATCGTATAAGAAATAAATGAAATGTAAAAACGAAAAAAAACAAATTTTATTTTCTTAATAGTAGAAAAATATAAATAAAAATTTAATTCATTCATATTGCAGGAAAAATAAAAGAACAACTCATAGTAGCATTCCACATCTATACAACATCCGTACAATTTATTGGCAATAGTATTGAAAACAAAACATGAAAAGAGAAACACACATCTAATAATAGAAAATATTACACAGTGATAATAATATACGTATACTCTTATATTCAATTACAATCATGTTATAAAACACATCTGGCAACATCTGAATGCCAAAATGTTATATATTAGGCGCAATAAAATATAAAGCCATATGGTTAGATTGACTTATATAAACTTGAAATTAATTAAAAAACGTGAAACATATTGTTTTAAAAGTTTTATCTTTATTTTACAATAAAAACGTTTTAAATATATGTACAACAATTTTAAAGTGAATTTTCTCATATTGTCATTGTCAGGATTGTTTGTATAAGGAAACTACTGTATATATACACATTGTTTAAGAAAAAACAATGTGTATATATTACACATTGTTTAAGAAAAAACTTTTAGAAAAAATAATTTTTGTTATTCAATAAAATCCTAAAAGAAAATAAATTATTAGTAACAACTTTTTCCTGATAGAAAAATAGTTGTGGTAGAAGATGGAAAGAGTATATATATATGGAGTAACTAAAGATTTTTATGTTTACAATAAAATATATAACAGGTGAAAAAGTATCCTGTATAATATATTTGTACATAGAATAAGTTTAACGAGAAAAAACATGTGAATAATGTACGACCCCTATGTAACTATTCAGTTTGTAAAATATATTCACTATATGTAAATTTTTTCTCATTATTGTAGCTTAACTAAACCTTAAAAAAAAAAAAAAAAAAAAAAGAAAGAAAAAACAGGTTGTGTAAAATATAAGAGAAAATGAAAAGAAATTTATATATATAAATTGCCTCCTAAATCTTCAATCTCATTTTACATATATATAATCCAAATTCTTATTATCTTATATATGTAGAATACTTCTATATTTCTAAAATAAAGTTACAACACATATTTATGATTTGGTTTCTTTATTTTATAAACAGTCAGTATAACATTTATATATTAATATTCTAATAAAATTTATTATATTTACTTTTATAATACACACGTTTATTAATTAGTTAAAAACAATAATAAGAGTATATCATACAAGAATTGTATCTAGAAATATTGTCTATATCTTGCAAATTAAGCCAATTTTGTAATACATATAATTAAGAATCTTTAGTATTATGATTTCATTAGATCAATGTACAAATTTTTGCATAATTTATATTTGCAAAGTGCTAAGAGTTACAATCAACAATCAAAGATATCTCAAGCATGAAAAAAATCTTCCTGAAAAAAAATTCCACATAGGAGACGTACATTTTCGGTCAAAAATTCTCTTACCCTAGAAAATTTAAGTTTTTGTTATTTGTAAAGTATTGTATGTAGAAAACCATTTTTTTATAAATTGAATTTTCATTTCATATAACTGTTGAATCAACAAGAGCAAATATAATAAATACTACTGTGTATATTCTATATTTTATTGCAATGCTAGAGTATATTTATATTTCGTTATAGTAAAGTGTTTTCTGTGGTTTTATCGATTTAGGTCTTGGCATCAACATCGTGCCCAGTTCCGTTAAAATCCATTTTGTCGCTCTTAATACCATAAAATGCATTGTAAATTGTAATATAAGAGCGCCGAATCCTTTATATAAACCAAGCGGTCCTTCAGTTGAGATTATCGTACGGTAACAATCAACGGCACTATTATATCCGGTTAACAATGGTGTAACACTTCTTCCCGTATCTAAATTGTCGATGATGGTACGTGTACCTTGAAGATGTAACCGATGAATAACGGTTTCAAGAGGATAAAAAACGATATCTGCGGCACATATTGAAACAAACTCAGATTGCATTTCTATATCTTGTAGGACATTTTCGGAAAGCAAGTCTTTACTATATGCTCCCTAAAATGAAATAAAATATCTAGAGATACGAGTAGACATATATGCGCACACACACACTCTCTTTCTCTCTCTCTCACTCTCTAATATTTGAAAAAGTAAGCAGATATACATACTCTTGCTTCCTGCAAATGTTTATGCCTAATGTGCATAATTCGACTAGCGACACCTCTTACGATCAGAGTAAAAAGATATTTTGTTACTCCGTAAACTATACTGGGTGGTGCAAGGGCATAAATAGGAATGAGTCTACCCTTGTTACATACATCAAGCAAACGAATTGCACCATCCCGAAATACATCCAAGATTCCAGGACATTCTGAAGCAATCTCAGATTGCACAGTTTCTACAAGTGATGCTGAATAAAATGGAGTCACTATACCTATTGACAAACTGTAAGATTCAAGATAATATAGTAATAAACTTGTTTTTACACATTTCTCTTGCACACACATCTCTTTTATACAAATTACCATTTGAGAAGAACATGTTGACCAAATGTTTTTAAAGAGCTATCACAAGTGATTTTTCTGAAATTAAGAATATTTAATAATAAAACAAAAAACAGAAAAGAGAATAATTTTGAAAAACTTTAAATATTACTCTACATTAACTATAAAATTTAATGATCACCTTACTTTGGCCATGGTGTGACTTTGGACAGCAGATCTTCAATTGCCAATGTCATGCCTCTTACAAGCAACACTGAACCAATTCCTTTCCATAATGTATTTATACCTTGAGTCTGATGCAAGCGTACTATCACTGGCACTAAAGTAATGGGCATTAAATGATATTTTGTTGAACTTGGATTGACCTGACATTGCCTTCTCAATACTACGAAAGGATGAATCAACAAATTTCCTGTAATTAAGCTTGCTAACCCACAACCTAGTCCTACATATTTGCTTACAGTAATGTCTGCAAAAAACATACAAGTTTATTATTAAAAATACAAGAGATACTAGTTTCAATCACATGAACTAATATTTGTATATTATTATAACATACATATTTTCACAAAATATCGTTAATTGTTACTTGCTGTGTTGTAAAAAAACCGATATAACTCACCATCATCGACGACCGGTGGATTGTCTTCTGCTAAAGGATGAATAACAGGTATATCCAAAGGACGAATAACCTCTCGACCGTGATATTTTTGCGAATAAGGCGTTCCGACTTCCCACGATTTAGCAGGATGACCTCTGTATACGCTCTCGTAACCTTCCAACCCGGCCATTTCTTTTCTTCTGTACAAATTAAATCAATAATTACTCAGTTTTATACAACATTTGCAAAAAGGAAAAATTTGTCGTCACATCAATTTCATCGTGTTCACACAGTTAAGTACAAGTAATGTACAAATACATATATACAGATCAGGAAAAGACGTATGGCCGTATGGCGTCGTCTACAATACATTCGAAGCTGTAAGACGTAGGAAAATTGACCAATCAGAATGTATCCTATATGCCCACCACTTTCAGATATAAATGTCTGATTGGTCAATTTCCTTACGGTTACGTCTTACGGTTTTAAGTAATTTCATGTGTGAAGGCCTTTAGTACTGGCAATATGGAATTTTATCTAAATAACCATTGATAAAGAGAGAAACAGCTGATATTTTCATGCTGTAATAGAGATTAGCGCCTCTGTCGTCTAAGTTTTTTTTGTATGTTTCTGGCTTTCAGAAGAAAGAACGTTTAATGATATGAGCTTTGACAAGTCCATTAAGTCCGTGGACGTGGACAGGTCGTGGCAGTTCGTTTCGTGGTAATTTGTGAGGTCAGTTGAGAAAAAGAACGAATTGTGTGCGTATTTTATCCGCGTTATAAAGGGCAAAGTTTGACAAATGGGAAAGAAACATATTGATGTCACTTTTGTGCTTGTTTGCATTTTAATTGTGTTTGGAAACGGCTACAAGTTGAGCCAATCGGCCAACGAGCAATTACAATTTTCGCAAGACGGTGATTATGTTACTAATTCTTACACGCATTACGAAGATCTCCAACAATTGCTCCATTTCTTGGAGCAAAAATATCCACATTTGGCTCGAGTGTTCTCCATAGGTAAATCAGTGGAAGGTAGGGACCTCCTAGTTTTGCAAATTTCGGAGAACGTTAATCGACGTAATCCTCTCGAGCCTATGGTTAAGTATGTCGCCAACATGCATGGCGACGAAGCAGTGGGCAGAGAACTGCTTGTCATTTTTGGCCAATATCTTTTAGACCAATATGGCAAGAATAATCGAATCACCCGATTAGTAAATGAGACTGATATCTATTTGATGCCATCTATGAATCCAGATGGGTTTGAAAATTCACTGGTACAGTAGTCACATTTATATTTTGATTGGTAACCAAAAGATGATATATGGTGAATAACATACTATATATTTTAAGGAAGGAAAATGCGAATCCAAAGACGATTTTTCTGGCAGAGAAAATGCCAATCATGTTGATCTAAATCGTGACTTTCCTGATCAGTTTGATAGGAAAATCAATCGGAAATCGTTCAGAAAAGGCAACTCCATACTTAAAGGTCGTCAGAATGAAACAATTGCTATGATGACTTGGATTTCTAATGAACCATTTGTACTTTCTGGAAATCTTCATGGTGGTGCTGTAGTTGCTAGTTATCCATATGATTCTGGGTACGCATGGATAATTACATATGAAAATGTACATTCTATTATTATATTAAAAAATTGTGAAATTGCATCATATGTATATAATTTTTCTGTCAGTTCAACAAGAAGTTTAGTAATATTTTGTTTTGTTTTGTTTTGTTTTTTTTTTTAGTATTCCCAGAACATGCTGCATAGAGAGCAAGAGTCCAGATGATACTTTATTTAAGTATCTTGCTCATGTTTATGCAGACAATCATCCAGAAATGCATAAAGGTAATGCTTGTCCACCAGAAATATTTCCAGGTGGTGTTACAAATGGAGCATATTGGTAAATATCAATTTTTCTACATGATTTTATACATACACACACAAATTTAAGACATTCATTTTAAAAATTTTGCCCCCATCTCTATTAGATTTAAAAAAGTAGCATGTAAGACTATTGATCAGTAAAATTTATAAACAACATATATGTATGTGCTGTGATGTAACACAGCTTAGCTGCATGTTGCAGCTACTTTTCTCTGTCACAAAAGGCACTTTGGATGCTCAAAGAGTTTCAAAGGAAATTCTTTGAGAGTACATATGATATTATTCTAAAATTAAATTAATGCGTTCAAATTTTTAATTTTGAAATAGGTATGAAGTAGTTGGCGGAATGCAGGATTATAATTATGCTCGTTCTAATGCATTTGAAATAACATTTGAACTGAGCTGTTGCAAGTATCCACCTGCTTCCACAATATCATATCAATGGCAGCTGAATAAAGAATCTCTAATTAAATATCTAGAACAAGCACATATCGGGATAAAGGGTAATATTCAAATGTGCAGTTTTTTTTATTATATGACTTGGATCAATTATTTCTATAATACATCTATCTCCAATATCACAGGTTTTGTTCGCGATGAAAATGGCAATTCAATTCAAGGAGCAAGCATTGTTGTAGATGGAATTAATCATAACGTAACAACAACATCCGACGGAGAATATTGGCGTTTATTGCTTCCAGGAAATTATTCAGTTTATTCTATTGCTTGGGGGTATGTATATAATTTTCTTGATTCTATACAATTAATGTTGAACTTATCATCAATTAAAAAATACTTTTTATTAGATGTATTGATTTCTGTTATATCTTTTCTTTCTGTTCAGATATGAGCCTAGTGAGACTCTAAATGTAACTGTATTAGAAGGAAAACCAACAATTCTTAATTTTATCTTAAATTCTAAAGAAGGACTTTATAAGCAAGGTAAAAGTGACATAGATTACCCACAAGCATTACCATTACTTAAAAGAATTTCTGCACTCTATAAGGCAGTGATGGATTATGATAATCAAGACTATTAATATCATCTATATATCTATATATCTATCTATATATATATATATGTGTGTGTGTGTGTGTGTGTGTGTAGGTGTATATATATACACATGCACACATATATATGTATATATATAAAATATTTGATTTACTTAACTTATGTAATACACTGTATTTTAATTATATCGCGACTGGTTATCATGTCTGGTGTTTAACAACTTTTTTTTTTTAATGCTGCAAACTCTACTTGACTGATGCATTTTTCATTCATTTATGTTTTGACATATTTTATTCGTGTCTATCTTGTTATTAGAAGATTCTTGTTTCTACATATTGTTTTATATTAAATATTACATATTGTTACTGATCATTATTACTTATTTAAAATTTTTTATGTCTACTAGTTCATTATTTTTATTTGGTCTATTTGACATTTGAGAAAGTGAAATACAATGAAATCTTTTTGTTTAATTTGTGATCGTATAGTTTTTTATTTTTTATTTACATGTTTTTTATTTTTTTTAATTTTAATGAACACATAGTTATTAGATCCGTATGCATATGTACATACAAGGTATGGAGAGATAATTAATTTTACACAAAAAAAATAACGGAAAGAAAAGAAATAAGACCGCACTTAAAGAACATATTTTTCCAGAAAAATAGTTTAATATTTTGGTTTTTTCTCACAAGAAATATACATGTTATAATTTTCTTTACGCGTTCTCTCTCTCTCTCTCGCTCGCTCTCTCTCATGTTTTTAATAGTAATTACTTAATTTTATCATTTATATTTTTTATATATATTTTTTTTTAATTATATTTTTTAAATTTTAATTTATATTTTAAAGATATATATTGTAAACACATTCCTATTTATATAGACAACATAAAAAACACGGTTTTATTATGAAAAACGCAATGTCTCTTTCCATATTTCGGAAAGTTGTAGTATGTATAAAAACACTGCATAACTAAACATATCTTTTTTTTTTTACAAAAATTACAGTTGTCTATATAACGATAGAAATTATTTATATATTGAATTAGATTGAAAGTCACATATACAAATTCTTTCTGTCACTCAATTATATTTTGTGAGTTTTATAATTCTTTTACATACACACACGTACTTATAAAAAAATGTAAATTGTTTATATTTAACTTATTTTAATTAATTGTTTATATGTTTATATTTATAGCTTCTTTGTTTAATAACTTTGTTTAACAACATTAATAAATAATTTATATATTATATATTTATTTTTTCTGTTGTAGTGTTATTATATTAGTAAATTGAATCAAATAAAGAGAGAGCTTACTATAATAAAGAAAAAATATGTGGAATAGATTAAGTGTATCAATGTATTGCTCTAACATAAATAAAAAAAAAATAAATATTAATTGTATATAAGAAAAGTTTGTTTTAGATAGTTTAAAAGTTTATCTTTTTCTCATGGTTATTTTTATGTATTTTTAATTTTAGTTTTTTCGAAAGAATTAAGAAGAAATAGTAGTAGAATTTAAAGAATGTGAAGAAGTTGTTGCGAATGATGATTACAAGTAGTATGATCTGGATATGTGACCATATATAAAACATTTTTATTTTATTTCTTATAGAGCAACCACAAGCGTAAAATAAACAAGAGTTGGTACTGTATTTTTTTTGCAAATAATATGCAAAAGTACAAAAGATAGTACTGCCAATATTTAATTTATTGTATTAGTTCTGCGACAAAATAATATAATTTAAAAAAATAGCTTTGTATTAATGAATCGATCTCTGTGTAAGAAAATTAAACGATATGCTGAACATTTTCTTTACAAGCATGTATTTTTCAAAAGAAGAAATAAAAAAAAAGTGTTTTTCTGCCTTCTGGAACAGTGTGTAACTTTTTTAATATTTTTACATATTTATCCTTTTCCTCTCTTAAACATAAAGAGCTATAGCATTTTTATAAATATTTAATTTACACGTATATTCTATATACATATATATATATATATACATATATATATATATGTATACACACACATACGCATCATATGTATACATATACACACATACGGACATATATATATATATATATATATATAGTTATTTTATTTCTCCATACCTTGTTTGTTCTGTGTGATATAACATTTATTGTTTATTGTTAACAATAATATTATTGTGTTTTGTATTATGTGTTATATTATCTACTTATCTAAAGAAATTCATTAAATTCATTATTCCTATTCGACGCTTGCGATACTTTAAAATAATTATTTTTGTGAATTCTTTACTTGGTCTCATTAATTTGTGATTCGTATGATACAGGAAAAAATGTAAATGATGTTGAGGAAACAATAAGACCTGTTGACAAATATGGGTTTTACCATACTGTAGAATTCAAGCATCACAACTATGTCGCGATGGAAAAATACTTGAAAGAGCTACATGCGAATTATCCTAATATTACGAGGCTCTATACCATAGGTACATCTGTACAAGGTCGCAAGTTGTACGTTATGGAAGTCACGCAAAAACCGGGCAAACACAGTCCTGAAAAGCCAGAAGTGAAATATGTCGGAAATATGCACGGAAATGAAGTAGTGGGTAGAGAAATGTTATTGTTGTTACTTAAGTATCTTTGCGAGAATTACGGCATAGATAGAAGAGTTACAAAAATAGTAGACAATATTAGACTCCACGTATTACCAAGTATGAACCCTGATGGATACGAAATATCTGAAGAAGGCGATATTTATGGAACAAAAGGCAGAGAAAACGCAAATGGTGTAGACCTCAATAGAAATTTCCCCGATCAGTATGAAGTCAATAATGTATGTCCTTAATTTTATGAGTTATCACATACATAAGTAATTTTTACTATTCTGTTTTCTACTTATATATGTATGTATGTGTTCTATATATATATACACACTCACGTATATATATTATATATTATACGATAAAATTAAGAGAATGTGTTCTTATATGTTAAAAACATCTTTTAGTTTAACCAATATCAAGAACTCGAGACCAAAGTAGTAATGGATTGGATAGCGAAAATTCCATTTGTACTTTCCGCTAATCTTCACGGTGGAGCATTAGTCGCGAATTATCCTTATGACAACGGACCAAGAAAATCATCATTTTCGAAAAATGTTGAAAATCCAAGCCCTGATAATGACGTCTTCAAAATGCTGGCACTGACGTATTCCAATGCTCATCCTCGCATGCATCTTGGAGAACCATGTCCGCCGATCAATGTGAATGGCGCAAAAACACTTCTTAATGAAAGATTTCCTATAGGAATAACGAACGGGGCTGCTTGGTATTCTGTGTCTGGCGGTATGCAGGACTACAATTATGTGAACAGCAATGATTTCGAGATAACTTTAGAAATCGGATGCACAAAATTTCCAAACGCCAGTGACTTGCCAAATTACTGGCTAGAAAATCGAGAACCACTTCTTCGTTTCATCGAAATGGTATGGGCATTCTTTTGATATTAAAGGAATTTACAATCTTTTGTATAGAATTTTACACGATAATTATTCTCTTTCTCTCCTCTCTTTTTTTTTTTTTTTAATAGTCTCGCAAAGGTATACATGGTATAGTGAGTTCATCAATCGGTACACCTATATCTCGCGCAAAAATCTCAGTGGAAAATATAAAGCATAATATTTATACTAATGAAGGAGGTGATTATTGGCGACTATTGACGCCAGGACGATATAATATAACTGTTAGCGCAGTGGGTTACGAAACGCTTACGCGGAGTATCGATATACCTCCATTAGGTGAAAATATCGATGATGGAGAAGTAACTCTAGACTTTGCATTAATGCGTGACGATCCTGACCACTGGTATGATTGTTTTAACAGTAAAAAGACGTACATCTATAGGATACTTCTACCTGTGCAATATCAAATAAATAAATTCTCTTGTAATATATTTATTTTGTATAAATACATAAAATATGTATTTTCAAGAAGAAATATATATTTATCAACAGGTCATCTGCATATGATTTTGGATTGAGGGTAAATTTGCAAAAAGGTTATTTAAAAAATTCCGATTTGAGTGCTAGATTCAGTCAGTTAGAAAATCATCAACCTAATGTTGCGGAATTTATAGCTAGTGACTCGTTGAGTATGACTATTGATTCACTGAAAATTACGAATAACGTAAGTTTCTCTTTCCTTTTTTCTCTATTTCTCAGTTATGTAAAATTTGGTTTTTCAATTTTTTAGATGGGATCACCTAATGAGAATAAATTCCGCATTGCATTGGTGGGAGGATTGTTTGCATCCCAACCGGCAGGTAGAGAAATTCTATTACGTTTAGCAACGCACATCCTCATGGGAAATCAAGTTGGAGATCCGCCTATTAAAAGACTGTTAGACAACGCTATGTTACATTTTATTCCTAGTGTCGATCAAAGATTCGATAACATAGCAAACAATACAAATTGCAATCCTATAGTCAAGGACGAAATAGGAGAAACATTGTTATCAAAAAATGATAAGAAACAAGCAGACCCAACTATAAATATATTTAAGAGAATGTTAAGGACTGAAATTTACGATGCCGTGATAATATTAGGAGGTGGAGCTTCACGTATTAGGTAATGTAAGATATATACATATATTACAACACGATCATACAAGCACAATCTCTGAGAACAAACATATTTTATTAACTTTTTTTAGTTATTCAGATGACGATCTCGACATATTTAAAACACTTGCTAAAAATTACGAGTATTTAAGGCATAAAAAAACATGCAACTATTCAAATGATAGTTTACAACGTTTGACGACCTTCATACATCGCGAATACGATACATCAGTGGTAAGCAAAAATGTTTTTTATTGTTTTGTATATATATATATATATAATTTTGTTATAGATGTAATTTTTTTTATTTAAAAACTTTATTTATACAGATAAGCATAAGTTTGTCGTGCTGCAAATATCCAGCCGCGGATTTAATTCCTACTATTTGGCGAGAAAATTTGCAACCGCTTATGGAACTAGTGCACAGTCTTGCAAGTGGAATTCGCGCAACGGTTACGGATAAACACGGTACTCCACTTCGCGAAGCTATCGTTGAAATCGGAAGAAGAAACTACAGCGTATCGGACAATATGGCTTATTTCAAAATAATATTGGTGCCCGGTGAATATACATTAACGGTCTCTTGCAAAGACTACACTACACAAGTGTTGAACATTTCTGTGCAACAACAGAGGATAACAGATATTGACGTTAAGTTAATAGAAACAAATGTAATGCAGTTCGGCGATCGCGAGGAACCTGGAAAGAGTTTCGTAAATGGAGCCTTGAGCGATTTAAATGCAAAATATCCACAACAAACAACATTGCACATTATCGGCGAAACAACGAAAGGTAACAAAATAATGTGTTTGGAAATTAGTTCAAAGAATAAATTCCAGAAAAAAGTAGGACGATCCTCCATTATATTCTCGGCCGGTGTGCTACGTGCAGAACCAGTGACGGCTGGAGTACTTTTACAGTTTGCTTCATATCTACTGAACAATTATAAACAAGACGCCATAATTGCGCATTATGTAGATAATTTTTCTATATATGTAGTTCCAACTTTTTCGCTCGAGTCTAACAAGAGTATCAGTTGTTCGTTGCAATTGGAAGGTTTGCAGTTTCCGATTCGAAATGAACTTACTAACAAAGCAGTGATGATTGCAAAGTGGTTCAAAAACATTGACGCTGTGTTGGCCGTCAATCTAAATACTGGATCGCGACATATCGAAATTCCATTTGGTCGCGACTACGGAGAGACAAGCGGGCAGAAATATAAAAGCGCCGATGATGAGTTGCTACAACATTTGGCATCAGTATACGCTGAAGCGAGAACAAATAAACTCGCGAGTTCAAAATGTGAATATAACTTAAATATCGACGACAATAGCGTGATACGCGCAGGCGTAGGAATCGGCGGAAAAAGAAGTTATCCTCTAATAGATTATATCTATTTTAATACAAGTACTTTAATGATAGATGTATATGTTACCTGTTGTACTGCCGATCATTCAAATGTCGTGTGGCAAGAAAACAAAGCCAGTTTACTAGCTTGCATGCAAGTAGCAAGCAAAAGCATAAAAGGATACATCACCAATGAAGACAATGAACCAATCGAAGATGCTATTTTATTTTACGACAAGTCGCCACACTTAATTAAAAGCAGTAAATTTGGCTTTTATTCGATTTTATTACAACCTGGAAGTCACAATATTACGGTTACTGCGCTTGGTTATCACAACGTGACAAAACTTATTTCCACGTCTTCATTTGATGCAAGCAACGTTAAACTAATGTTCAAACTCACTCGTGACGATAGTGTTATGGGAATGCCTAGATTGGTGTTTATTATGCTGACAGGTAAAGTTTAGTCTAACAATATGTACTGTATGTCAAAGAGAAAAAGAAGTAGTCAAGTTTTCACAATTAAACGAAAAAAAAATATCATTCCGTAACTGTTATAAGTAGATGTGAAATATGACAATATATAATCTGATTGCAGGTACAATATTTTTTGTTATTTTATTATGTTGTGTATGTTTCTACACAAAATGTCAATCTTCGGAAGATTTGGAAGAAAACAGAAAGGGATATGCGTTTAGTCTACTAAAAGACGGTAACAGTTTCTTCGATGATGACGAAAAGGAAATTGAGATATTTCGAAGACCAGTAGATGGTAATTGTGAATATATTAAATATATAAATGTATATCAAATATAAACTCTCTTATATATAAAAGTTAATATGTATAAATTGTAATTATTTTACTATTTTTAAGAATACTCTTCGAATGATAAGGAAGTTGCCAGACCATACTTTGATGATGATAATACTTCTGAAGATTCCGATTTGGAGTTTATTCAGCCAGAACGATATTGGAGTAGTAAAATACCAAGAGAAATTTGATAGTAAATGTTTTTGTACAATATACAATTATTAACTAATATTTATATATAATGGTTTTTTTTTTTTTATTACATTGCGCCTCCGCTTTACACAAAAGTTCTGCTGTGCAGCAGAGTTCCGATTGACTCAACTCATCGGGACCATTTCGGAATGTAATTCGCTTGACTCAACTTTCCTCTGTTTTTCCCCACTCTTGACACTAGCTGCGTTCCGATATTCACTGCCAGTACTAAAAATCTATACTTTACGTCACATATGCTATAGATTTCCAGTACTGGCAGTGAATATCGAAATGCAGCCTATATTGCGCAGATAAATACCGACTAGTGACTGACAAACGACAAGTAGCGGTATGAGAGGATTTTAAGTACTGAACTGAAGCATTACGTTTTTTTTTACTCAACTGTATTATTGGAGTTAAGTAGAATTTTGCTGTACATATTCTACAAATAGTACAGAGTATGTGAAAGAGAAAAAAAGAGAGAGAAAGAAAGAAAGAAAAAAAGAGAAAAGAAAGAGACACAGACTACGAGGTTAAAAATCGCCGGTTTATTGGAAACACTAAAAAATAACTGTTTTGTTCGGAATTTCTTGTTACTCTTTCACAAAAATGCCAACCATTTCGCAATTGCAAAAGTGGGCTCTAGGATTGGGCGCAGTTGGCGGTGCAGTAACTGGCGCGGTGTTATATTATTACAATATGTACAATAATACAGATTCTTTGCGAGTGCATAATTCGTGGACAACAAATTACACACCTTCAGTGAAATGGGATCGTAACTGGGACAGGTAGGATTTGTTTTCATTTGTTTTACTTTATTCCTAGTTTTGTCATTGAAACAAGTGACTTGGACAATATCTTGCATTACTCCAATTTTTTGCTGAAGAGTATGTTACATTACAGAAGGGATCCAAAGAGTTTGGTCAAGCCAATGCGGATACTTAATGAAAATGATGAGAATGTATATAATGAAAAATTTGAGACAAAAAGAGCAAAATTCGTAAGGCATATACTTCTGATACGACATGGTCAATATCATAAAGATGGAAAGACAGATAAGGAGCGAGTGTTAACTGAACTTGGTAAGATATAGCTCATACATATATGAAATAAATAGTACCAGTAAGATATTGTTTAATTGTATTGTTTTGTCATGACTTTTTCCTTTTTTCAAATATAATATTATAGTTATGAGTGAAATATGTTTGCATCTAAAGCATGTAAAATCTTTTATACGATAAAAGCTCAATCTATAAAAATCAAAGAGAAGATTTACTGATTTTGTATTATATCTCTTCTTGGCTATTGCTTGTTCACAAAATATTTAATTTATACTAATGTATTATTTTTTACTGTGTATTTATTTTATACTAATAGAATTTTATTTTTATGTTTGTTACATCTTACTTAAGAGATTTACAATAATTGTTATATAATACAATTTATATAATAATATCATTCAGCAAATTACAATTTTTGAAAACTATCTCGATCAAATCTTGTTGCTACAATATTTTCTAGAGATATTATTTACAGGTTATCTTATCTTTTATCTATTTATACATATGTATATATGTATGTAGAATACTTTTTTCCATGATGTTCTATTGAGAAATAACAACTAAATTGCTTTCAAGAAGTATGTATAATATACTTTGTAAACTAGTATGTCTTGATCTCTCATTGTGTATTGGTATTAAATTAGCATGCTTTATATTTCTCTCTTTTTCTCATTAGGTTCTTTTATTATTTAAACACACAACTAATCCATTTTTAATACTTATTATTCTTTTGTTTAAAGAAGTTTATATTACAAATTATTGTACAACTTTTTAAAATTTTGTTTCATGTATATTTTTTATAAATTCTCTAGTTCTCTAGTTTTGTACAATTAATATTAAAATTTATGTATATAATTATGCCACACACACACAGTATTACTAACAAGAGTATATAAAAAAATATTTCTTTTTTATAAAGGCAAAAGGCAAGCTGAAGCAACAGGAAAGAGACTGGCAGAGTTACATTTGCCTTACTCATTGATAGTAAGATCAACAATGACACGTGCTCAAGAAACTTCTAAAATAATAGAAAAGAGTCTTCCAGATGTGCCAGTTGAAGATGATAGTATATTAGTTGAAGGTGCACCTATACCACCGGAGCCACCTATCGGACAGTGGACATCTGAGAAACATGTAGATATAATAGTAATTTATATCACTAAATTGACAAAATAAATTTTTACAATAAATATAATTTGGAAGAATATAATTTAATTTAAATATAACAAAAGAATATAATTTAATCTAGTTTTATTCAGTTTTTTCAGGATGGACCTAGAATAGAAGCAGCATTTCGGAAATATTTTCATCGTGCAGATCCTAGTCAACAACAAGATTCTTACACAATTCTTGTATGCCATGCAAATGTCATCAGATATTTTATTTGTCGGTAAAACACATTTTTTTATTTAACAATATTTCTGTACTAATGGCTGTATTCAGCAGAACCCAGCGCTTTGCGCTTATTGTCTGTGAGACTTCTTATTGTAAATCTATTGGAAATATGAAAGTATATGCCAATGACAAGTATTAATCAAAGCGCTTGCTAAGTGTTTTGCTGAATGCAACTGATGTGTGTATGAAGGGAAGTAGAAAAGCAACAATCAAACATATGGTTTCTTTTTGTAGAGCATTACAGTTTCCACCAGAAGCGTGGTTACGAATATGTCTGAAACACGGCAGTATTACTTGGCTTTGTATTTTCCCTAGTGGTAGAGTTTCACTGTTTTGCCTAGGTGACACAGGACATATGCAACCACAAGATATAACATCCAGCTAAAAATACATGATTTAAAGAAATAACTCAAGTTTCTTATACTCGTCGATAAGAACTCTGTGAGCGTAAAAGGGAAAATTGCAACAAAACTCAAAATATGAGTGGCCCGATTTGAACTGCAGAATTACTGAATGGATTGATAGACTTGGATGTGTCATATTTCTTCGATATAGTAATATTTTATCAAAAAACAATACTACGTGTATAAAATGTTGGAAGCAACAAAGAGCAAATAAGGAAGATATTTAAAAAATAGCATTGCCATTGTATTCGGAAGTAATCAGTGCTTATTAAGCGGTGAGTGCTTATATTGCCACTGATTGCAATATACTTGTAGATCCACACAAAATTTCGAAGAATAGTTCTATCATCTCAGATAATTTCTTACTAAGCGCTGATTACAGTTGAACGCATTTTTTTCTGTATATTTTGTATAAATTGTATATATATGTTTTTTATAAAATAAAAATGCCAATGAAAAGTCTAACGCTGTTTTTTTGGCGTGAGAAAATTTTAATAACGGTAGTACAACGCTAGTACGCTAGTAGTTATTTGACATTTCATATTTAAATCCTTGATACAAAAAGGATCAAATCAGATTAAGATACCACATCTTTTTTATTTGACAATGTTTGCTGAAATAGTATTTTTATAGTGTAAATTATAATAATCCTTTTAAGTTATAAAATTGGTTGAACAGTTGAAGAGATAAAAAATGCATATTGTTTAAAATAATTATTGAAATACCTATTATTAAAGTTTCTAAGACATTAAAAATCTATTTTGTGTTTTTTGTTTTATACTTTTTACTTTTTTGATATATGTATTTCTATAAGAAATATATCATTGTTTTTATAATTTTATAAATATACAATAAAGTCAGCATTTATACGAGTACATTTACTAGATATATACATATAAAGAAAAATTGTGTTATCATTACTGCAACAATTTAATATAATTATAATTTTATCAGACCTGATGCATTGCAGCTAATTTCTTTGCCTTTCTTGCATAGTATCTTTGCAATGCTGCTTCAAATACAGAACCTATTGTTCTCTTTGCATAAATAGATGATTTATCTTTCTTCTCGATAAACTTTTCTGTCTCACTCTCTAAACCAACTATCTTATGATCGTGAGATATTTCAACAATTTCCATTATATTTGATTCTTTATTCTCTGTGTTTTTAGTGCTTACGATTTTTATATCCATGCTGTTTTCACATGTATTTATATTATGTCTATCTTGTGTATCTTTTTTTTCTTTAAATTCTTGTATCTCGGATTTATTAACACTTTTGTTCTCCGCTGATATAACAGATTGTTCATCTTTAACATTTTCCTTACTTGGTTCTGGTTCAGAATCCGAGTCACAAGTGTCCATTCTTTGTCTATATTGCCTCGTTTTAGATTTTGTAATTCCTTTCAATTTTGTATCTGTATTATTTGTTGTTATATTTTCTGTTAAATTGTCTTTCTCCCTATTATTTGTCAAAGTTTTTTCTTCAATTTGCTCAATATTCGTCTCGCTGCTTTTATATTTATTACTATTATCCTGCGAGTCAACAGTCTGTTTGTACAGATGACGATAAAATCCTGACATATCTTGTTGTTTTGTCACATCAGTAATAGCTTCTAATTTACTTATTCTGGCTTCTTCTTCTTCCATTTTCTTGAATTCTTCCAGCTTTACTCTATATGCCGATGTAACAAAACTTTCCTTATCGACATACATCTCACCTTCTGCTTCTCGTTCTTTCTGCACTATTCTCTCTATTCTATGTTCTTGCTCCTTCTTTCTTTGTTCAGCTGTTTTTAGAAGATTCTGTATGTACTTGGGTTTCTTCACTTTCTGTTTATTGCTCTCCGCTTGAGATCTAGTACGTTCCATATCATCGTATACTTCGTCATACTGATAGATTGTTGGATCCTCGTTTAGAGCTTTTTGTATATCAAGTTTAGTTTGTTTCTTCATTTTATGCTTTTCTCCTTCTATTCTAAGAGCCTTTTTAACCCAATCCGTACCGTCATCGTCATCAGAGGCATTATCATCTCCGAAAACATTTCCAAGTTTTGGTGTTGTTTGTTGTTGCTTTTTTGGCAATATCAAACCATATCTATGTAAAAATCAATATAATATTGCTACACAAATTTTATTGTTGTAAATACATGTAAATAATTTTATTACTTACTGTTTATTACTAGTCATTGTTTTAATTTTCTTACTGTTTTTTGTCAACAAAATTTGACAAAGTACACAAGAAATCTAACCACACTTTTTCTAGTTGATAGTGATGCAGCTTAGATGGGCTTGATGTAGCAATAACGATAAGTCCATACCAGTCCATACTAATCCATACCCCACTACTCCATCATATCATGATGTATTCATGATGTAAGAAGATAAGGTGTTTCATTGCGCATAATGGCGGAACAGCCAATCAAATTGTTGCCTCAAATGCAGCGCGGAAAGATCA
>QVNV01004366.1:0-35611 GCA_014825455.1 Pseudomyrmex pallidus | reverse complement strand
GTAACGATATTTCTACGCGAGACAACAAGAATTGCAAGAAATACCTGTTAATTTGAAGAAGAAAGTCTGCTTCGTGTCGCCCGTCCACCGTATCTGACTGAAGTGAGATGTAAGTACAAAAGCGCGCGAAATCAATCTGCGCGCGCAATTCAGTCGATAAAACGCTTCAGTCGATAAAACGCTTATAGTTTATCGACTAAAGCTAAATCGTTTTATCGACCGAACATAGCTACGTAGTTTACAATCGTGACACATAACAGTGCTCGAGAATACAAATAATCACAGAAGCATCACACAGACGTCTGTGTATGTATATACCAATGATCCACGGCAGTCACGGCACAGTAGTTACGCGCAAGAGTGTTTAGTCGAGAGACGATTAACGCATGCGCACTCACTAGCGGAATACATAGTAAACAAGATTTTTTCTGGTTCGATCGCGCGGATTACGCACCTACGAGGTGGACAGGGATATCGTAAGGGCGCATCTACCGCGTTTCCGCGCGAGCCCACGCGGAGTAAGATGATCTCGACGACGTCGCTCGGAGTCTCGTGATACATAAACATTCACGGTCTGTTGGTATGCGGTGACGTTATCCAAGATCGTTCTAGAAGAATTTCGCAAGACAATAATGGCGGGTGCGTATTTTATATGGCGCTGGAGGAGAACGTTGACGACGACGAAGACAACGACGACGCCTCCGCCACGCCCCTTTTCGCGGTCACGTTCGTCGATCAATTAGCTTCCATGTATTCGCATCATATCTTGTTTTCCTTTTCAGATTTGTACGCAAAGTACAATTGCACCTATTGTCAGGAAGATATCGTGGGTCTGCGTGTAAAATGCATTGTGTGCCCCGAATTCGACCTTTGCTTGCAGGTGAGTCGGCCATTTGAATCTCCAAAATATCTGGTATATAGATCACGTGACCACACCCTCTTTCATGCCACATTTCTCGTCCTTTTTCTTGCTTTTTCTGTATTTCGTCTCCTATTTGTTCTCATATCTGTGTTTTGTGATTCTCGAAATACATAGTAATTTTGATTTTTATTTTTTATGATTTTGTATTTCCTTCTCTGTTGCTACTATCTCATCGCCTTTCTTTTTCTCTACTTTTATTCCGTTCTCATCCAAATCTGTGAATGAGGTTATAGACTGATGCACATGGCAATTTGGCGGATATATTAAACTGTAATGCTGTTGTGTAATAAAGTTTTAATAGTTTTTGATATTACAATTTTGAAATATTCAAAAGAATCACAGAATCTCTAAGATGCAACATAATTTTTTATCTTTGTTATCAATCTTATTACTAAAGTGTTTAATTTTTTTTATATTTTGTATTTTGCTTGGCTATTGAGATGTAAATATAATTAATAAGAAATAAATGAAATGTATGAAATGTAAAATGCCTGCATTCAAAATATTTATTAAAATTTTAAAGTTGGTTGTATGTGGTGATATACTTTTATAATAAATATACATTAATATGTACATGCATACACATTTTATAATTTGCATTAACATCTACACCATTGACTCTAAAATGTTTGATATGATATATGTGAAGAAATACTAAAAGAAATAATTTATATAAATTCTTTGTAGTGTTTTTCTGCTGGTGCTGAAATAGGTCAACACAAAAATGATCATGCTTATCAGTTTATGGTAAGTGTGAATATGAAAAAATTACAATGATACTGTGCTGTCTGTGAGAGTACTAATTAATTGATGTATGAACATATCTCAGGACTCTGGTACCATCAGTATATTTAATGGTCGTGGTAATTGGACAGCTAGGGAACAACTTAGGCTTCTTGATGCTATTGAACAATTTGGATTTGGAAATTGGGAGGATATTAGTAAACATATTGAAACACGTACACCAGAAGGTAAATTTGAAATAGCTTTTTATACAAATATCAAAACTATTGTTAAAAAAAATAAAGAGTTCATATCTCAAATTGTGTTATGAAACAAAATTTATATTTTGTGCAATTATAGAGGCAAAGGAAGAGTACATTGCCAGATATCTTAATGGTAACATAGGAAAGCATACGTGGCCACCCACGGAGAGTTATATACCAAATCTCACGGATCAAACCAAATCTGATAATGGTCCTTTATCGCCTGATCTCACATCCAGATTACCACCATTGGATATTACTCGTGAAGAGGCTGATCAATTGGGTTATATGCCTCAACGAGATGACTTTGAGAGAGTAAATAATCGAATGTTCTTATTTGATATATATATGTATATATATATATATATAGTTGATTTCTTTCAAAACTATTAAAATAATCATGGTGCTTTTAGGATTACAACCATGAGGCCGAATCTCTTGTTTCTTCATTATTCTTGAATCCTGCGGATGAAGATGATGATCTCGATATCGCACTTAAACTGGCACAAGTTGATATGTACACTAATAATTTGAGAGAGCGAGCCAGACGAAAACGCGTTGTTAGAGATTATCAACTTGTGTCGGCTTTCTTCTCATCATCGAGGAAAGATAAAGGAATAAAAAAGAAACGGACGAAAGAAGAAAAGTACGGCTTTTACGATTGTACTTTTTTCTTTTACGTTTCGCTCTCGCCTGATATTTTAAAAAATGTATTTCGTTTATTCGATGCAGAGAATTTAGGGACAGAATGCGAGTGTTTGCACAGTTTTACACAGCACAAGAGCACGAACAGTTCCTAACAAATCTCGAGAGAGAAAGAGAATTGCGCTTACGACTCTCGGAGCTCTACCGGTATCGTGAGAACGGCATCACGAGACATGAAGAATGCGCCCATTTCGAGCAAGTTCTCGCACAAACTCAGAAACCAAACGACACGGTAGATCATTGGGCCGAAAAGAAATCTGTAAGTATATATTTCTATTTGTAAAAAATGTTTTTGTATTTAAGTGTTATAACATTGTCTATAGAATGAGAGATAATATGAATAAAAACTTTTAAAAAGTTTTTTTTTTTTTTTTTTAATGTATACATTCGTAAAAGCTAGTAAGGCTCTTAAAAAAGCATCCAAAGTGTTATAACTCATTATGTTTTTTTACTAAATGCTAATGCTTGCTAGTTATATATCAGTGTATATACATATAATGTTATGAGAAGCATATAAAAAAGTTAATAGCTTTTCATATAAGAGATAATAGCTTTTGTCTTCAATTGAACAATTATAGTTTTTGTTTATATCTCATATATATAAAATTCTTGTAGATTTAAATTTTGTATGAATGTTATGTAGATATTTAATCTTTTAATCCTTTATTGTCTAACTAAATATTTGAATGTAACAAAATATTAGAAATATAAATAGTCTTATGAATTTAATATTTGTCTTTTATATATATGTATGTATGTATATATGTATTTTATATTAACGTTTTCATATTAACGTTTTACTTTGAATTAAGCTTGATATAACACTGCACGTATAACGAAGCATAATTAATAGTTATGATATATATATAGTATAAACATTTATATTTTTGAGAGTACAAATAAGTAATTTATACATAAAGATAATTATGTAAAACAATTGTTTTCATATTTGACTTTTTGTACATTTATATGTACAGTAGAATTCTCAGAGCCTTAACTATATCGTATACACTAGCTTTTGCTTCTTTTTAACTAATTCTATTGTTTGTGATGCGTGTTGCCAGGCATTTGTGAACAGATTGTATCAGTTTGCATTTCACTTAGGGCAGCAGTGGGCCGTCCACACCAATACACCGTCACACCTCAAAAAGAAGGTGAGAGGAATATATATTTCTTATTTCAGAAAACAATTATATGTGTTTACGTTTAAAATTAAAGCCAGGAGAAATTGAGCTCGCGTTTTTTGCTTACAGAGAAGAAGAAAAAAGTTACTCTTCCATCGACCGAAAATACACTATAAAGCAAGACTTGCCCAGCAACTTCACTGTAAGTCAAACCAATCACAATCGGACGACGACTCCAGCCAGTCAGTGGGTGGAGCCGGATAGCAATCCAAACGCTCAGTCAGGTTCCAGTCCCAGTTCCTCGCAAGACAAGGGTTGCACCGGTAGTGTGATACAGGAGCGAGACATAGAATTGGAGGCTGCATCACATCTCTTAACGAAACAAGAAAAATCCTTGTGTATTCAACTTGATTTAAAACCGACACAGTATTTAACACAAAAGACATTATTGTTACAAGTACGTGGTGACCGTCAAGTTCAAGTTTTTTTGTATATATTGTACACTATTTATTAATTTTATTTTTAATATTGTAGGAATATTTAAACGGTAATAGGCGATCAAGTATCATACCTCAGTCAGAACCAGAGAGCAGAATTCTTCACTATTTAGTAGCCAACGGTTGGATCGCAGCTAACTGAAAGTACAGAATTTACGATCACTTCACTCTAAGTCATCTTTAATCTTGTCCTAGGTATAACTGGAGTTCCATTCTAATAGAAATAATACGTAGAATAAATGAATAAAGAGAAAGAAGGCATGAATGAATGAGTGAAGGAAAAAAACGGAAAATGACGTACGTGCGAGAGAGAGAGAGAGAGAGTGAGAGGGGTGAGAGGGAAAGGTAGAGGGAAGGGTAGATTGTATGGTTAGTTCTTTTTTTATGTGATGATTTAGAAATTGATGCGTTATGATGTACTTCTTGTTTGGCGTAGAAGTTGGCACTTGTGAGCAGAAGCAATTTGCGATGTTATTTAACATCTGTGTCTAAATTTGACATTTATATCATGATTTGTATCAACATTTATCATGATTCTTATTGTTTAATTGATTTTTAGGTTATAATTTTCTTTTGTAGATCGCAAGTTTTTGTTATGATACAGAGAATAATAAAGAAAACTCAAATATAAAAAGAGTGGTAACAGAGAGAAACATTGTTAGAATTGGCTCTACACCATGTTATGTTTCAGTTATCGTTTGTTCTAACGCTTTTTGAGGAATCTCTTAACACACTGCCTACGTAGAGAGACGTTATATAAGCAAATTTTTATTGCTCAATTAAATTGCTTAATTCTTTCTGTATATACAGTGCATTAATTCTATTCTTATGGAAAGTTCTTCGTTTTATTTGTTTTAAATGTTTTGACATTTTAATTGTAACGATTAAAGAAATAACATTATTGAAACACGCATCCTTAAAATCTTTTTATGCCAATGCTTGAAGCTCATTTAACGTCAAAAATTATATGATCAATATATTGACACTGGATATTTAAAAACCTTGATTTAAAAAAACCTGAAAAGAACACGGTGTTGAATTGTGGACGTCGAAACTACCAATAGCAATTTGATGCTTGAAATTGAGCTATCAAGTTCATTTTGTTTTCACGCTAGTATTATAGCGATGTCACGTGACATGCTCGTAACACTTTCCAGCATATCATACGACTTGGCGTCTTTGTTTTAAATCTCGAAGTTGTAATTTATGTAACATTTCTCTTTATAAACTAATCGCATGAACAAAAAGTGAAAATAATACACTTATATAGATTGGTATACATGCATCTATATAGACTATATTTGACGATTCCAAAATTCTTTTCAATATCTTAACTAAAATAAAAAAATTATTGACGAAAAAACGTACAAATACCATTAAATGTGTATAACATCGATAGATTGTGTGAAATGTATAATATTAGATAATTTATATATGTTATTTGTATAAAATTTGTACATACTATGATGATGAAACACACGATACTTTCTTAATGATAATAATATATCCTAAAGCACAAGAATTATAAGTTTTTGACATGTACATATAGGGAATTGAAAAAGGCTAATCGTCTGTATCATTATCAATGATACAGCTTTAAAAGCAAACTCTTGCAAAGGACATGTTTATAAAAGAATCTGCTGTAAAAAATTATTTTTTACCTTGTACATAGAGACTAAAGTCTGAAAAATGCCTAAAAATATATTTACTATATTAAGAAGTATAGGAGCGCATAGTCATTTTAATTTTTGCGATAATAAATTTGTTTACATATAATTTTTTTTTTTTTTTTTTTTGTAAAATATGGTAAATGAAATGTTCGTGATAACTAGAAAAATTTTACTAAAAGATTCTGTGAAACATTTTAAGATAGAACTCCTAATTAAAAAATTTATAGATTTTTGAAGATAAAAGGCGAGATTATTTTTATCGATTTACTATTTGGTTATGAATTCATAAACATGTCCTAAAACTGTTAAAAACGTTTATTTGAATATTTATTTATTTGAGGGAACTTTTTACTTTATGAATTGTTAAATACACACACATAAAAGATTTTTTTTTTTATTACATATCTTTTAAGTATGACATAAATAAGAATATATATATATATATATATATATATATATATATATATATATATATGTATGTATGTATATAAAAAATGTATATGATTACATAATGTAATTTTTATCAATCCTTCCCAAATTTTTTGGCGTTTATTAAGATTATATATGTAATGTTGAAAATACAATGAAATCTATAAGTCACAAGAGATCCTATCCATCTATTTGTGTACATATGATAACGCGAATAAAAAAAGATCTACTCAGGTTTAAGTAGATAAAAAAGATTCTATATCTCTAGATATTTCAGAAAGTAGAACTGTTGTACAAAAATGATATCATGATACACATTTATAATATTTTGTATAGACTATAAATAAATACCTCCTCCGTTTATTCGACTTTATGTGCTCGATGATAATAATAATTACTTATATTATTGATGGCTTCTCTTGTGCATGTAAAAAAAACAACCGAGATCATAATCAAGAATCTCGGTTCCGCGATATATATTGTGTGTGTGTGTGTGTATATATATATATATATATATATATATATATATATATATATATATATGATTGACGTTTTAGATATAGAGCATCAACACATCGAAGTTTCAAACTCTAATTCATATTTGAAACAATTGTAGTCTAATAAAAAACGAGAAAAAGTACAGCTTCAATTACAAGTATCTGTATGACATTTGATATTCGTGGTATGTTATATTACTGCATTATTTTCTCAAGAACAAAGAAACGTACGGATTATAAATGTACTCCAATAATGTCGATTGTGAGAAATATAATATAAAATATTTTCATTTACAAACGTGTATAATTTGTGTAAAGTTGTTATTCTTTCATGTATCTCCTTCAAACAAACATATGTCGAGCATTTATAGTTTAATAATTGTTACCGATAAAAGATTCCAAGACAGTTTTGCGCAAAATAATTGTATTATGACTTCAACAAATGATTGTGTGCTTTTAAATGTCAAGAGATCAATAAGATTGAATTACAACTAATCAATAGTTAGACTGAAGACGTGTTATAAGTTCGCAATTTTTTATAATCTTGACGTCTTCCAGTTATACTTTTTTTCTATTCGAATCCACACAGTACTTTTTCTTGATTTATTAACACGTCAATTGCATTTTCATAAATCTAACTTTTCAGAAATTGAGTTGCTTCAAAATCGGTTTTTTACTACGATAAAATGTTATACTTTTTGAAAACTTATGCAAATATACTAACAACGTATACAAACGTACTTACGCAAATAAATTAACATCAATATCTTAAAGAGAATTATTTTATATCTGCTTATATTCTTAACTATGATTTTACAAAAAGTAGAAAATTAAAAACTGATTTTTTAAACTTAATGGAATTCTTAAAGATATATAAGAGAGAGAGAGTGTGTGTGTCATTATTGCTACATGAAAAATCCGAGAAACAAATGTAAAAAATGTTGGTTGTTTTCCACATGTCGTAAGGTTCGTAAATGAGAAATTTATGTACATAAATTAGAAACATTAGTGCGTACATTATGCACACACACACACACACACACACATATATATATTGTGTATACGCGTATATATGTTTATCTTAAAACTGATGAATAACTTTTCTCAGAGAAAAATATAGTGTTAGACGTCATCTAACATATATTGAAAATCAATTTGCATTTCTGAATTTTATCTTCAACGAAAGAAAGCGTAATAATTGATATAAGAAGCGACGACGTAAAGTGAATAGCAACAGGTGCAAAGGTGAAGGTATCAGGCGATGATGAATCAAACTACGTAGAACGAATGGATCATTCCCACTCTGTCGCATTAGTACAGAATATATAAAGTCACGGCTTCGTATAGAATACATAAAGTCAGTGTCGCCGATGTATTCGTAGGATAACAGATTGACTACAAGAAATAAACGTTTAGGTAAGCGATTGTTACATGTAATAGCGATGTAACTTGGTCTTTTCTACATCGGATGTGATTATTTTATTTTTCCAACTTATGTGATTTTTTTAGTTTTTTAATTTATTTTACATATGTGGCTGACATTGTTTGCGTCTTGTTCAAAAAGTGTTAAGTCTAGGATGATTTCATCAAATAGTATCCACGTAATATCTAGTAGATATCTAATAGAGATTTGTATATAAAATATTGTTCCGCGTGTAAATAGAGAATGAATTCTTTTCATTTTTTGTCTCTCTCGATATTTCCGATATACATTGCAATTTTACAATCTCGAGAATTGTTTAATTTTCTTTATTATTTAGGTCAACTTAATATTTTGTAGCCATGAAATCCGCTGTGGTGTGTTTGTTCGCTGTTTGCGCAATCGTTTACGTATTTGCACGACCGGATGGATATACTAATAAATATGATAACATCGATGTAGATCAAATTCTTCACAATGACCGATTGTTAAAACGATACACTGATTGTTTGCTAGAGAAGAATAACGTCAGATGCCCGCCTGAAGCTAGCGAATTAAAGAGTGAGTATCCGTTAACAATAGATAATTGCAATAATTGCAACAAAAAATTTTAAATGGTAATGAAATGTGGCTTTGTTACTCGCATTGAGAGGAAAAAGCGCACTATTATTTAAATGAAATACATGATTTTTCATGCTTAATTTCCGTTACAGAAGTCTTGAGCGAAGTTCTGGAAACTGAGTGCGCAAAATGCTCGGAACATCAGAAAGAAGTTGGGAAGAAAGTGGTAAAATACTTGTCATCTAACAAGAAAGACATATGGAACGAATTGAAGGCAAAGTATGATCCAGAAGGAAAGTATCAAGTAAAGTACGACGATCTGGCTAAAAAAGAAGGTGTCGATGTTTAATTAATAATCGAGACAAGCAAAAAAACAACACAAATGTATAACACGGTGTTAATTGTTTTAATTGCCTTATACCGTTTTTCTAGCTTGCAATTTGACGCGACTAGAATGTAACATGCACACACACACACACACGCACGCATATAAATGCATAAATAAAAAAAACTTCATCAATATGCGTACGTGTCATGATATATTCCGCGCGCGTTTATCGCGTCGTTTTTTTTTTACCTACAATCTAGCGTATACAAAAAATTTCCTGGCACGGTCTCTTCATTTCAATCTTGATTGTGCGATAAAACTTTGTAAAATCCTTCACTTTGTCAGTAGAGGATTACCGTTTATGGCAGTAGAAAGTAAAGAACACGTCATAGAACGCGATAAAAATATAATTAAAAAATTAACATTTTAGATTTCTCGATTAGTCTACGATTCTATATCGATACAAGTTTTGTTTTCAAAGAAATTTTAATTATTATACCAGTAAAATAAGAAATGCACGGTTCTTCGTAAATAGCCGCGCGTTTCTTTAGCTATAAAACATTTATTTCTATTTATCTAAAAGTAATCTAAATTCGCCTTGGGATCGTCTCAACCAGTTAAAAATCGTACTCTTCTGTGTCGTCGTCCATTTCACCAATGTCCGCGCAAGCGTGGCAAATCTTACCTACGTCCTCCCAGCAATCGGGACAATGGACAAAGGGACATCCGGGCGTCGTGCACCTACGAAATAGTGGGCCTTTTCTTGGCTCAACTTCGCCGCAAACGAGACATTTGTGACGCGCCCAGACGAAGAATATCAGCCATCCGCAAAGCACCGGCCAGCGCAGCCTCAAAGCAAGCCACGGATCTATCTCGTACTCCAGTCGACGAGTTCTAATCAGAGTCTTGACCTTGGCTCGCATGAATCTGATAGTCAGAGACTAAAGGTCGTTTTAACACATATCTACATATCTATAAAGATTATCTCGATATTCAAGTTTTTCCTGATCTTGCGTTCGATCTTATTTTTACCTGGCGTATCCGAGTCTGCGTCGCAAACTCTCGTTGTAGAGATAGAGTATGCGTCTTTTTTCGCGCTTTCTGTAGAAAAACGAGCAGATTACGCGACGCAATCGCTGAGTGTAAGCAGCGGTGAACAATAACAACCAGATGCCTAAATAGGTGGAATAGATCTTGAAGATGACGCTATTCGATATTCTACTGGCTCTCGGTAAACACGCGCTGTTAGACACTACGGTCTTTACTCGTCTTTTTACATTAAAACCGCGAACAACGCTACGTATCAAAGTAGCTATTACTCCGATTCCGCGAACTTCCAGAGTCAAATCGTGATGACCTGCCTGGACAGAGTAAATGCCGGAATTAGCCCGAACGCGAAAGATATCAGAAAGTTGGGAATTTCATACCTGAATATATTCCATGTGAGCGTGTCTTTTAACCAAGTCGAGCGCCTCGAAGAACAGTCTGTCCAGCAGTATAAACGTAGTTACGCTAATCATCTCGAGAAGTAGCTTTACCGTTTGACTGGTTAGATGCACCCGCTCGAGTTTGCTCGGCCGTAGATTGTACGGATCCACAAACTTTGGTCTCTCGATTTTCTTCAGTGGCAGAAGAGTCAGACTACCACGAGTCTTGCGTCTCGCATCAATCTTTCGGAAATACGAAGTTACGTACACGTTGTCGTGCTCGATGTCAGTTAGATATTTGTCGTGATACGTCTGAGCACTCAGAATTACTCTCAAGAAAATACATGACAGACATCTGTATAGAATTATATAAAATTTTTATAGAATTATTCTATATAAAACTACAAACATACACATAAAATCTTCCTTTTTTTTACACACGTGTTTTCTCTACTTTGTTTTAAGAAAAGAGTTTTAGCATATTCGTATTTTTGGAAGTATCAATTTATTTCACCTTTTGATAATCATCATCACAGATTCAAAGATCTTCTTACGCGTATTGAACGTATGCATCACGTCCTTGGCGACGTCCGTGGCATCGCGGAGATCAAGAATCATCGGCATCTTTTTCACCTTGAATTGCAGTTTTGCATCTTTAAGACTTTGACCAAATGTATTTCTTGCTCCTTGACGAAGAAAAGACAATCTTACTTTCGAAAATGTTACGAGAAGATAAAAATGTCCTTCTTAAATTTTTTACTGATACAAATTATTAGATTGACTCGAATGTGATGTAAGAGAGTTATTACTCTACTTTTCAAAGCAGCATAACCCTCGCCGATGCCGGAGTCTACTTTTCCCTCAGGATCACAGATGTTGGCGCCACCGAGGGCCTGCACCAAGTTGCAAACAAAAGTAAGCTTCATCGGCCAGCACAACAGCCAGGCTGCGAAGACCGTCACCGTGTCGTAACACTTGTCGTAGGCATCGCTGAACATGTCCCTGAAAAGTGTCACATTAACCTTTTCTCACGAGAAACCTAATGCAAAGCGGAAACAATAAAAGTGTAAAGAAGTATACGAAGCTGACGTCCGATTACGAAAAGTCTCGTCTGATGCTATTGAGATTAATTCCGATTATGCCGTCTTGCCTGCACCGTTCAGCTCCACGGCTAAGCTGCTCTTCGCAGCGTGCCTCGATCTTCTTCTTATACTTCGCTTCGTAAACATCCGCATCGGACTTCGCCTTCGCGATCTCTTTCTCATGTTTCTCCTCGATCTCGTCGCTTCGCTTCGTATCGTTCTGAAGCTCGTCCAAATAGTCGTTCTCCTCTTTCAGCCGTCTCATCTCTTCTTCTCCTTCAATTTCCTCGACTATCGGACTCATCAAATCTCTTACCGAGGATAAAGTATCCTTCATCTCGTTTGCATTCTCTCTCATGGCGAACACCGCCTATCGTTGGAAATATTCGGTGATCATACACGTGATAGTTTTGCATAAAGTTATGTTACGTTAAATCTTGTGAAATTTTACAGGACTTATTATACTTTAATATTTTAATATCAACAAACGCATAAAAAACGGACACCTGTTGGAAAGGCTTGAACATGAGATCGTAGCGCGTCTTGGTGAGATTTTGCGTTAGCTGCGTCGTACAAGCAAAAGTTCTTACTACCTCTTTAGCGTTGTACGTTAAATTAAATATCGGTCCCGCTATGATATATCCCATGATGAGCGCCCTTAAAACGTTTCGTCCCGAACGACCGAGAAAAGTTGGGATTGTCAAGAGAGAGATGCATCTTACCTATTCAGAGCAACAAAAATAGACTTTTCTCTCTCTCTCTCTCTCTCTCTCTTTCTTTTAAACAAGTATCCACAAAAGATGTGTGATAAGCTTTGAGTAAAATTGGAAAAGATTACTTGTATCGACGATGCACATCCTATTGATAACATTGTGGCAAGAATAGATCCTAGAACGATACTAGTATACGCGTCAAATTGTAGCTCAACAATTATGCCCTCGTACAGTGCAATAGCTGCGACAAGTCCGAAGAGAAATCCGATAAAGGCTCTCGCTTTTCGATGAGTTCCGATCGGATCGTAACAGATATGAAACAGGGTCGGACATTTTTTCAGATAGTATTTCAGGAAATCTTCGCGTATCTCTTTGATCAGACGACCACAACGATTAATCCGCTCCAACCCCGACATTGCCTTTTCTTTTTTTTTTTGCAAAATCAAAAGTCCTTACTGATAAGCTACTTTGCCGTGGATTATGAAACGCGACACTTTTTTGGCTAATCTCTGAAATGAGGCGAGTGTCAGTCAAGTGAAGTTGATTTTTCTTGATTGCATGCAACAGTTTTTTCTGAATATTTCGGAGAATTTTTTTGTGGGTTGTTCGAACGCGCGCGTGCGCAAACATATATTACTGTAATTGAAAATAATATTAAAAAAAAAAAAAAAAAAAAAAAAAAAAAAAAAAACATTAAAGGAACAAAACAAAACAAATTACGACATTTATTTCAATTTCTAGTTCAATTTATACACAAGGACGAAATTCTTCGAAGAATTTAAATGAACAAATTAAAGAAAATTTCCAGAAATGCATAACAAGACAGACTGTGAAACAGTCATCTTTTATGCAAGTTCTCTTAACATCGAGGTCGCGTAATCTATATTATTGCTCGTAGAATAAGAAAAAAGAATGAGAAGCACAAGAATTCTGTTCACGTATAGCGCGTAAATTCTTCGTTGATTATGTAATTCCTATATTTTTGAATGTGAACGAAGACCTTCAGTAATTCGCTTCGCAAGGAAAGAGTGAACTTGATACTTACTACACTTTCTTATTGCCGCGGCTAGCTTTCTCTCTTGCAAAATAATAAATTAATAAAGGCTTATTTTTTTACATACGTACATATGTATAACAATTGTAAAATTATTTTTCAAGAAAGTCAATCAAATACATTTAATATTGAATATATAAATTGTACTGAAAACAATAGTCTCAACATTTGTCTTGTTTCTATTATTATTCATATACTTAAGAACAAATATTATTGTAGAGAAAGAACTAGCTTTAAAAACAAAAAAAATAACAAATATAGTAAAATAATATCAATAAGAATTTCTGCGTCGCAAAAGAACAAACGTCGACAGAGGAAACAGCTTCATCACGTATATTTTTCTTGATAAATTATAGCGAGGACGCACAAGAATGATTTCGTGCAACTAACGAACCGTGTCCAGTTCTTTATAAGACATTCGAACTAATGAGCTTCGCAACCAGTGTGAATCGGGAGCAGCGCATCAATCTCGTCAGGTACATGATGGAGCATCTAGTCGTTGCTACGTTGCTCCTTACGGTCGTTGTGTGCACCTTTTCGTTTTCCGTTCACGCCGAGGAAGTGCACTCCATCAAGTTTGATAACGTGGATGTGGACAAGATTATAAACAACGAGAGACTGCTGAACGGATATGTGGGTTGTCTGCTCGAACGGAATCCTTGCACGCCGGACGCAGCAGAACTCAAAAGTAAATAATTTATCGTAAACGGTGAATCTCTCCAATCTTTAAACTGCAATAATGACCACTCAATACAATTGTTATTCTATCCTGGACGAATATAATATAAAGAGATACGTAATATATTTTTAATAAAAGTGAGAGTAAAAAAACATTTTTTATAATTACGCAAATAAATGTAAATTAAAAAAAAGCTATTTTGTTATTAGATTTATAAAAACATTAATATTATTAAATATAAATTAATAAGTTCTGTGTGAAATTAAGATTCTTGTAATTTTTTATTGTTTTTCAACCACATATTATATAATAACAATAAATAGTAAATAAAATATATTTTCTTCAGAGAATTTACCGGATGCTTTGGAGCACGATTGCGCTGGATGCAGTGAGGCACAAAAGAACGCGGCCGACAAGATCTCTCATCATTTGATCGACAACAAACCGGACGATTGGCGACTACTGGAAGACAAGTATGATCCTACCGGCGCATATCGACGCCGTTACTTGGAGAATAAATCAAGAGAAGGTGGAAGATTCGATTAAAATGTAAAAAAAGACCATCTCTTCCACAATGCCAATTTCGACTTAGACCATGGCCATCTTTCGGATTTGATAGCTCACCGTACTCTTTGTCACACGGCGATTTAACTTTACATAACGATTGCGTAACGAAAAACTCTGTTTTATTCGTCCTTCATCTTGGAGATTTCTTTTATATGTATTTAAAAAAAAGAACACAAGGATGTTTGAGTTTTTCATATAACATTTTTGCATTAATGCACAAATATATTTTCTTCCGATAGATACGATTAGATTGAGAACTTATACTATGTGTATCTACTTGATTAATTATACATATGTATATGTTTTAAAAGAGAAAAGAGCGTAACAAGTAAATTTATTGTACTTAGGGAGAGTAAACGTCTTTTCGTAAGATAATTTTCACGTATTTTATATGTACAATAATATTTGAATATTGATAATAATATGTCTCACTATAATTCAAACATTTTTCACGACGACTTAATTAAAAATGTATTAAGTATTAATTAGTGACATGGTGTTAAAAAATTTGCTATGTACAATTATAAAGTTTGCACGTAGAGGTAGGCGAGATGATTTACACTTGGATAACAAAAACAATATATAATAACAATATATCTCTTGTTTCAATTTTTTGCAATCGAACATTTACGTATAATGACATGTAAAACGATTCTAAACTTATAAACAAATAATACTTTTTCTAGTTATTAGATGCATACATATGTGTTTTCGAATTATACATATTCATCTTCTTCTTTCTTATTTTCTTTTATCTTAACATGTTAACAACTTTGAATCGAGGAAATCTTCTATTATCATACAAAAATTATCATCTTTTTTTTTAATCTCTTCTTTATCGATAGCTCGATACGTGTGCAAGTACTCGCAATCATCGGTAGGTTTCGCAACGTGATCTTTGCGCGTACATGATGTCGTACGTGTAGTTGCGCTTGAGAGAGGGAGGGAGAGAGAGCAAATCTGCCCGCACGTGTGTAAAATCAAGAGTCGGCTGCAGCAGAGAAAAAGAAAAATGCGTAATTGAGTTTTTCGGGCACGTCAAAGACACGAGGAAATACGGACTAACAAGTAAGTGCCGCCAATTGCCAGGTCTGTGACGCTCAAAAAGAGAATCGTTTCGAATTTACGAAGGGCGGGATGAACAATTGTCGCGCAATTTATCAAGATTTTCGACAAGTCATATAGTTTTCTCTTCGATAATTCCTTCTTCGAAGAGCGACTCAACAATTACCGGAAATTACACACCGATAACAGATACAGATGACGTCATTCTTCAAAAGCTCGAAAACGATTTTGGATTGAAAGAGATGTAGGCGAGCAGCTCTTGTGATTTTTGATCCACTTATATACATATATATATATATATATATATATATATGTATATGTGCCGCACATGTACATGGATGTATGTATATACATGTGCATACACAAATACATTTGCGTCCGCGAATGAAGAACGCTTGCACACCTTCTCGCACGGTAACAGGCAGGCTATCATGGTTATTAAGGAAACAGACGAAGGAACGAAACGAAGGAACAAGCGTGTTGGGTGGTCTCGCCCCGCTGTTTATGGGGCACTGCATCTGCTGGCCCCGTATAACCCTCCGCGAGCAAGCGCGCGACCTGTGTGGTCTCCACCTTACGTCCGACTTTACATTCGATTCACTACTTGCTAATGGTAGCCGCATTAGCATTAGGTGCCCGCCTGTCTCTCCCATATGATATGCCGCGACGAACGAAACCTGCTGTTGTGCAATTTTTCGTCACCGGTTCTGACGAGAGTATGTGCCAGAGATTGGCCGGCCGGTCGCGGCTGCTGCTGCTGCTGCTGCTGCGCGATTGAGATCGGGATCGAGGTCGGATCGCGGCTTTCCACACGCTATTCGGCACATTTCAGAACGCTGTCCTTTGGAGAAAGATTCGCGAAATAAAATTGGTCAATTGATCCGTAATTATAACGTCGTCACTGTGTAATACACATGCAGCATCGACATTGATCAGACTGCGCGGTTCTTTGTTTTTCTACATGCAGTCTATATTACAATAAATATTGTAATATAAATATATTTTAACGTTTGACGTTTTGTGAGAAAATTTTCTTTCCGTATATTTATGTTGAAAAGAAAACTAAAAAATAAAAATACCGTAAACTCCTCCTCCACTTTCTTCCACCGCAAATAATTATTGATAATATAAGAAAAAATCAAGTCGCTAGCAATCTTTTTCAAGTCCCGGAAAGTCGGCTTAATTATACGAGATAATTGGTCTCAACGATAATTACATGGCTGTTTAGTATGGAATATCGTATAAACAGGGATTTCTTTCAATATCTTCATTCGAGGAATGTAAACGAGCGTTTTAAGCGAGGTTCCGCGTCACACATACACACGTACGCGTGCGTTAGTGAATGCGTGCAACGTGCTTAGCGTGGTGGTAAACGAGGGGCCTCGATATGACCGTGTTAGCGATTGGTCACGGATGTGGGTGCGCCATATGTGCGACCGTTTCAAGCAGGCTACCTGTCTTTAGGGTGGTAATGGCAGATCGCGGCTTTTGACGAGCGATAACGATTTTAAGAATCGAACACCCTTGTTATACGAACGAAGAAAGGCGAATTGGTTCTTATAATTTCCTCCGAGTCGAAAGTGTGCATTTAAATTGAACCGCGACCGGCCGGCCAATACAAGTACAAATGTTTACATGCGTATCTCTTTATTAATTTAAATACATCGTTTTTTAAATTATTTCACAAATATCTTGAAAATTGTTAATTTTATATGAACAATCGTATGAAGAAAAAACATTTACACACCATTTGTAACAAAATGTAGGTAAATAATACATATAATTTTTAGTGTACATTAAATATAAATACACAACATTTGCTTATCTAGTTTTATAGATGTATAGATAATAACAATAACGATGATCGTAATAACGATCGTTTGAAGGAGAAGCCTTGCTCTTGATCGGTCTCGTATCGTCACAAAACCATTGATTCAGAAGGTCGAATCTATCCGCTAAATCCGACCGTGCGGCGTCATCGTTGCTACCGCCTGCGGGGTGAAAAATACTTGCGCGGCCAAGCATGCCCGAGTATACCCCGATCGGTCGGCCCGACTGAGAAAGAAGGCATCGATCTCGCCATTGATCGATCGGTCAGCCAGAGCCCTGGATAAGATACTGTCGTCATTCTCGTCCTGTCCTACTCATCGTTCGGAGTCCGGCAGACCACACGCGTCTTGTCGCCTTTCTCTCGTCCTTTCGCAATAGATCCGCTCTCTTGGTTCGCGTCGGTCTATCCTTGATAGCGATATACTTGAACGTTGTTGCATTAATCAACGACCACGTATATCTGTAATTTTTTTTATAGAGAGATTTCTCGCTACAGTTCCTCCAATTTCTCTTTTAACGAAAGAAGGAACTGAGCGCGCGCGAATAAAAAGTATTTTCTTATAGACAAACTGGTTTTTATTATTAATTTATATTTTATTTTCTAAAGAATATCACATAAATCCGCGCTAGGCGTCGCGTAACATTGACGCTGCAAGATTCTTTAATATTATGAGGACATATGTATATTTATTGTCTTGCGAGGTCGAAGCACGTGCGCGATTCTTGTTTCTCATCGTGTTTTCGGAATCGGTTCTCGGAATATGAAGCGTTTGCGTCGCGTTAAGATGAAAATTTCGGTCGCCACCGCGCGCGAGCGAGCACTATCTTCAAGGAACGAGGACAAGAGACAACTTGTGACTTCTTTGGAGGATAAGACGGGTGAAAGCGGAGGGGATATTCCCCTCTGCCAGAAGCGAGAGAGGGCCACCCACGTTGAGGGCGCAAAGGCGATATTTAGCGGAAGGCAAATCTCTCGTGGACCACCCACGTCGGCTCCTTGTCGCTAGAGTCTGGGCTACCTTATTTCAGGGTGCGCAACGTGTTGTTCCGTGTGTGTGGGTTCCGCAACACGAAATCGAACGGACTTCTAGCGTATACATCGATCCTTTCAAATGTCAGCACGATTTGCAGGCAATTTCCGATTAGCTCGCTCCGCGATATTCTCATCCTTTTCTGTTCGTAGGACATTTATTTGTCGTACAGACACACGGTGTGTCTCACAATGTATTGAGCAAATAATCTCTCTTCTTGATCTTATCATTTACATTTAAAATCATCGTTTATACGTACCAATTTTATAATAGTTTATACTTGATTTTAATCAGGATATATATGTATACCCACTCGATATAGCGATATATTTTTGACGTCGCCGTTAAATTTTACATCAATCTTACTGAGTGTTCTATAAAAAAGAGAGACAAACTGTCTCAGGGATTCTGAGTATCATATCCTTGCTCGCGTCTTTTACACACATATGCGCGATATTACTTTACCTGGAGTATCGCGGACAACGTAGCAGTATTCTCTCGATCTTCTTTCTCTTCACTCTCCTTTTTCTCACTCCTCTTTCCACGAAGGAAAGAAAGGCGAGGCCCCAAAGGCATCGAGCAAAAGAGGGAGGGGAAACAAGACGAGCAAGAGAGGGTAGACCTCTAAACGGAGAAGAAGGAAAGAGAGGAAGAGGGAGAAGTCGACTACTTCCTTACGCAAGACGACTGCGTTCAACGGTGCGTGCACACGAGAGATGCTATCGGCCACCAAGACAGCACTCCGGACTACTCTGGACCACCCACCGACAAAATAATAAACACGGAATGCGACATACGCGTCCATCCGTTCGTACGTCTGTCCGTTCATCGTTCTGGCTCGTTCGCCGGCTCGCCGCTTCTGCTCGCTTTCTATTTCGCAGATATCATCCAAAGCGGAATCTTCTAGTGATCCGCCGCTCGCGAATCCTGCACTGCAATTATTGCAATCAATAACGCAAAAATCCAAGTAAAAATCCATAAAATTTCTCCTTTACCACGTATCTTCGTGGTAAACACCGTAATGCTGGTCAATCACGCAAACGCTCGTTTGACATACACTCGTTTTCATACCGTGATAAGTCGGTGTACAAACGAAACTTAGCGACGAGACATGCGGAATGTATAAAAAGAATTTCCTATACAATATACAATATATACATGTATATATACAATACAGAGATAGAAAATCAATAATGCCATATATACAATCAACCTATGTAATATAAAAAATATGCTAAAACATAAACTTGATAATTGAGTGTATTTTTATATCGGCAAAAATTTTCTTTTCTTTAATTAACACAAAATTACACAAGAAACGTACAATTTGAATGCTACGGGCGAGTCGTTTTTATCTCTTATTTCGATCTGTCTCTAGATGACAGACGCTATTTTCAATATTTGCGGGACCCAAAAAGATAGATTGATGATTCGACTGGATCGAATATCCGACAAGATCGATCACCAGGTACCTTGATTCGCTGAGTCAACAAAGATAATGGCGATTACCAAAGAGAGATAAGGAACATAGTGATTCAGTACCGGAAGTCGCGACCTCCCGCTCTTTCGAACACTGATAAACGTTTGTAGATAATCGTCCGGCCGTTCCAGTAGTATAGTTCCGGTAGTATAGATACAGATAACACATGATCATTCTATATAAAAGAGAATAGAGTCGATACCCCGTTAAATGGAGTACTCAAGTAAGATAACGATTGAGATGTTAGATAAATACATGGATAATTCCTTATCTGAAGTGTATGATTATATTTATCTCTCTCTGCTGTAAATTACATGAGTAAAGGTAAAACTTAATCTCTTTGATGACACATTTATTACACACACACACTCACACACACACACACACACGCGCGCGCGCGCGTATGTATGTATGTATATATAGAATAATTTTACACGTGTTATGTATGCTCACATAAGAAATGAATCTAAAATATTCATACATAAATATGCTTCAGGAAAGAAATTCGAGCGTAAAAATGTCAAAATACACTGAGCTTGTTCTCATTATTATTTACATGAGACTCGATGATCGTGTACTTTCACAGATTTGCCTAATTTGCTCATTTCTACGCTGCGATTTCTTTGCGCCTATATATGATCGGCGGAAGTCGTAAAAATCGTCAAGTTTTTCAATATTAGCCGAGACTTTGTTTGCAAAAACAATCATCGCGATAAACACAAGAGATAACATTTTTTCTAAACTGATACTTTGATAATGTGATAGAAATAATATATATATTTAGTATTGATGTGTTGACGGAATAAGATTTAATTTATAAGTTGATGAGATCAATTTATGAATGTGTATAATCGGTGTCTTTCAATGTCCCCATTTTTATTACTCTATTTTACTCTGTTATTGTTACAACTGCATTCAGTTGCAAAAAGAATCCGGCAATCGGATTCGTTTTCCAAGCGGATTGTGACCGTGCGTTGGGCGTGCCAACAGTCAGTCGAAAACGTTCCAATTATTAATTTACCTCGCTCGCAATAATCAGCGCGTATGCAGCCAACGAGTGCAACGTGTTATTTCACATATAATGATGCTGCTATGCACGCAAACGCGCGTAACCACTCTACGGGACGACATTAAGCGGGGACCGTCGCGGTTCTACCGTCACCGTCATCTCCTGGAAGCAATCCGTGTCGACGGACTCTTTCTCGTCTTTGCTGCAGCGCAAGTATAAGAAAAAAAGAAACATTAAAAAAAAAGATTATCTACTTTTCCACGTAAAAGATATTATTGAGGAAAAAGATAATTTTACGTTCTGCGAGGTCAATTATCGTCTTATGGAAAATAATGAGCATTCTCTTTTTGATGCAACGACGATTCGCCAAATGTGAAAATCGTCGCTGTAATTGGACGCAGTCATCGATGAACGTGTGTAATAACTGGCGCCAAAGTCGAGTTGATGATCGACAACTGAAGGTTGGGTATAATAAGGAGTTGAATTGTGGAGTTGAGAGAATGACGGAAAAAATGATTTTTGATGACAGTGTTGAAAGACAAAAATCGGCGAATTAAGAGATAAATATTTTAGTCGTCATAATCTCTTCGAAAAAGGTTCGCATTAGAGTTCATATACGAGGTCTTTTTAAATGATGTAACAAATCTCATCATAAATAGCAGTGAAACACATTGAAGAAAAACAATCAATTAGGTATAAGTAAGTAACGTTGATCAATTTGAAAGTTGAAAGTCAATTGTTTTCATAAAATTTAATTAAAAAGTCGATTCAATTAGATTTATTCAGAATTAAGCGGAAGTTCTGAATAAATCTAATCTTCGGATTCCGTACGGCAGATTCCGACATTTACATGTCACTCCGTATATCTCGCTACGCGCGCAAATCGTGCGTGCATACTTCCGCGGTGGACTAGCTGGGTGGTCGACGATCACGGAATATGAAGCTTAGATAGCTTGTTCGTCTCGCGAGTTGTTCACGCGTGAGCGCAAAGTTGCGTAAGCGCGTACAACGCAGAATGGTCCTGCGTGCGCGCTTATTGATTTAAGCTAGGGTTATGCAAAAAAACTAAAAAGGACATTAAGCAAATTAACGAATCAGAGATCAGCAATCTCTCAAATGTAAGCTATATTCAAAAAATGTCTGTGTAATTGGTTGATTTCTTTAATGCTTAAGTCATACAAATTGATAAGTATCAATATATATAGTTACCTTTTACCTCATACACTTTGACTAGTGTTTCTCGAAATCATTTACATACAACACGACCGAATTAATTATATAAAGACGTATTCATTTATATTTCAATGAATTGACATATTTTATAAAGATAAGTTTCACGAGAATATATAGTAACTATTTATAATCTAAAACTGATGAAGAAAAAGAGCATCTTTCTTCCTCGAACTTTGTTAAAAAGTGAGTGAGGGTGTTCGTCGTGTTAAAAGGTTAAAGGAGGATGGCGGTTGAAGCAAAGTGCGAAGTGGAGACGAGCCCCTTATAATAGCGCGTCTCATTAGGTGGTCCCTGGGTTTCGTCGTGGGTGGTCAGTTACTAACACTGTTTTAATATTAAGCATAGGACCACGTAAGTCAGGCGTATGACGTGATATACGCACGCACACGAGAGCTCGCTTTAACCGTTGCGTATCGCTTTAGCGCCAACTCGTGATGCTGCCTAGAGTTTAGACGAACAAAATCTAAATTTTATTTTTTTGAACCATATATATGTACATATACATGTACACATAAGTAAGAATAAAATAAATGTACACTTGCAGAATTTTAAGTTGTCGGTTGATAGGATCACCGCACATCTGCTCAAAAAATAGGACTGGATAAAGATGCAGCATCGTATTCACGATGAATGGTGTCATACTGAATAAACAGCAAATATCTATTTATATTTTATGCGCTAAGTTTGGCGAAAATTTTTTACATCAAACTAATGAAAACGTTTGTGATTTTATTATTAAGTGTTCAAGGACCTGAATTGACCTGTTTTTATTTTATTTTTTATTACTTGTAAACAATTCTCTTTCTACAAGTGAAAAAAGAAAAGATAAAAAATATATTACAGTGCGTATACACTGTCAGCAGGAAGGATAGCAAATATCTTTTTGCAATTGTTGCGAAAAGAAATGGTTTTCAGATCCTGCTGTAACTTTTCCAGCAGGTTTTAGCTGATATAAAATCACAAAACTTTTAACCTAGTCTATTGTATTATTTCTCACACTATTATGTTTAATTGCGACTTCCTGCTCTTGATTTGTGTGTGTGTGTGTGTGTGTGTGTGTGTGTGTGTGTGTGTGTGTATACATGTATTTATAAAGAAAGAGAAAAGACTAAAAAATATTGTTATTTATTAATATAGCAAACATTTTATCTGCTCGCAATATATATATATATATATATATATACATATATATAATATCGGAAATATATCTATATATTTCCAATATTATTATAATAAAATACAATTCTATACATGTGTATGTACTTGTCACACACAAATATTGTATTTATATAATATACTATATAATATATAATAAAAAAAATTCTCTCTTTCTATACTTGATGCATCAATGTATATTATCAAACAGAAACAGTAATAGGTCAGACACCCTGATTTATGTTGGCGTGCGTACACAATGCGGAAAATATTCGTACGACATTCCGTTTCTGACATCATAATCCTTAAATAACGTCCGAATTTCGTAGTCGGTCCGCCCCTGCCTTTACGTACGTCGCCTTCGCTCCGTTCGGTGAAGCGGAGAGTTCCGCCAAGTCGATTTACCACGCGGACAGAGGCGTCGGCCCGACTTGGGTGGTCCCCGTCCTACGCAAACAGAGCGTACGTAGTGCCGAGCGTACGTCTCTCTCCTCGCTTGGCGACGCGATCAGGTATAATTCTCTCGGCATGGCGTCCAGGAAATTTACTGACTTTCCGGATTTCAGGAGCTTTGACATAATAGCGGCAACGGTCTGCTTGCGACGGATTCAGTCTATTAAATTCGTAGACCACCACCATTTAGCCTGTTTGCAGCCTTACCCGATGTTCGTCTTTTGCGTAAATATGGTTCGTTTAGCAGGCACCCAAATCAAACCGTACGATGCGTTTTGTGCCTTCTGTAGACTGTCCTTGTGAAGTCTCAATCTATTTTCCTACAGAATGTCTTTATTTGTGAAATACGATCGTTGCTGCTGTGAGAACTAATCGCGTGTGCTCGTTCCTTACTGGTAAAAAGGATCGAGATCAACAGGAATAAAAATAATTTGCTACATGTGTGATAAATTCTATCTTCTAAAACGGTTTTTTCTTCTTCTTTTACTTTGCTCAAATAAATTATTATTTCCCAGCGTCGTTTAATTGCGTTGTAGATATTATTTTAATTATTACTTCGAATGTCAAACACGCGATTTTTCTTTGAATCTTTCGAGCTGGATTTACTTACTATTTTAATTTGAGATGAGACCGAGCGGATTCGTACCATGTATCCCAACTATATTACTTTTCATTATGATCCGTAGTGTGCCTCTGGACCACCGGCGTCGTCGCAATTAGTAAGTCGGATATCTTCCTCTCAACTCTTTCTCTCCATTTCTCTCTTTCTTTCTCCCTTTTTCTCTCTTTCTTTTGCCTCATCTCTTTTTAACAACTTGTCGGAAAGAATTGATGTAAATAGAAATAACACATAAGTAGAAATAACATAACACAAAATTAAAACAAAATATTTGATATTGATGTATTTGCTAAAGTTAATTTAGATCGCAAAAGCATCAAAGCGCGGTCGCAGCAGGTTAAGCAGCATTGATGAAACTGACACTTATGTACATACTTGTATTGCGGTCGCATAAGTAAATATACACGTTCGATCAATATATCGCGCCTGTGTTTATGCAATGCGACATGCGTTTATGCATTCGTTGATAGGAACTACAGGCGAGTGTTCCTCAAGCTACGTACGCGCTGACTCAGCCCGCTATCTCGCTCTTGCACTCATTAAGCCAATACACCAGCGTCGGCGAAGATCAAAGCTTGTCTCCTGCGGAGGACCGCTTAATACCGGGTGGCGAGTTAAGAATGTCGTAAAAATTATTAACGGTTTTTCAACGCGCACGTTCTCTTATCGCCAATCGACGGCGACTGTGGGGTGCATTCGTCAAAAGGGACAATACGCAAAGATTTCTACTTGTTTTTTTGTTTTCTTTTCTTTTCTTTTTCTTTTCCTCTTTCTTTCTTCTTGTCAAGCATGTGGTATTTTTTATATTCAAATTTTTTATTTAAACAACTGCTAACAACTGCTCTAATAGTTACATAGTGATACAATTTCTTTGTACTATATTCTTGCATGCATGTGTGTAGACACAAAAGAATGCATTTAAGAAGAGATGCAATTATCATTAAAAAAATGATGCAGTAGTTGTTCTTCATCTTTTGATGACACATACATATATTCTTATTGTTAATATGTAAAGTTTAAAACACTAAGTTTTTTATTCAGCATTATTTAAAATATTACAATGTAATAATCGTTATTGGTTCTTTCATAAGAACACATGTATATATTGAAGTTTTAAATATGAATATCTCAAACACACAAATGGCACAGACAAATGATGTAAAATTTTATAACTGAAAACTTTTATGACAAGAAACATAATGTCCAAATTTGATGTCATTCGTAGCATTGAAGTTAATTTGGAGTTTTATTCACTGCTTCAAGATCGTATGTGATGTTATGTCAAGCTGGCTATTTCGCTAATCTGGACACACATATATTAGATAAAAAAAGAACCTAGAAAATTTAGATCTTGGTTGTCGAGGCATTGCGCGCCGACCCGCGCACGTATCGCAGTGTGAGAATCGTTGTGTGTGTCGCGTGTCTTCTGTGTGTGGGTAATGTTTTTGCTCTAGGGAAAATGGGAACGCGTGTGTGGTCTAGAGTCGACTCCCCTCACGCTAGTCTCTCGGGTATCCTAGCAACGCAGAACGCCAAGGCGCCTCCGCCAATCGTCTCCAAGTCTCCGACATTTCGGCCCATCTCGGCTCCGTTCGGCTTGACGTCACCTCGGAGTGCAGTAACGCAAAGATCCAGGGTGAATATATCGGCAACAAAGTTGACGCGCGATCGTTGATCGATTTGATCAAATATAACATACGTATTATATGAAGAAGGTATACTTGGAACATTTTTCAATTTATTGATGCATTGGTGAATGGATATTAAAGATTACAATTTCTCATGTCGTTTATTCATGTGCATATAATAATTCTCTTGATTCTAATTCTAATTATTATCTTGTTATAAAAATAATCAAAGTATGTGATATTGAGAGTAATATATCTTTGACAATAATATATTTTAGTAGAGTCTAAAATTGTTTTTAGCACTAATGAAAAAATACTGTTATATTTTATTCTTTCCCCCTTTCTCTCTCTGTGAGGAAATTCGAAAGATATCAAGTTTCGTTGTCTGGATATAACGTGAATAATTTTTTTCTATCGTATTTTCCGGAACCGAGAGAGAATGGGCGCAAGAATCATTTTGACAGGTACGGGGGCCCGTGAACAGTGCGCGCACTCAGGACCCGCGACTACGCTACGGGTCTGAATGTTTGCGTAGTCCCGAAGTTCGCCGCGTCGGGAGTAGGGAGAAGCCGTCAACTATGGCCGGCGCGGCAGGCAGGTCACGAAAGAAATGTGGCAGCACGTTTCGCTTAGTACCGACTTAGACTGCTCTAAGTGGCGGTCGTGTGCATGTCGGTGTTCGTCGTCGCACTTTTACGCACAAGTACGTATTATATCGGGACGCAACAGAGACCTGGCGCAAAAGGTCCGGTCGCAACTTACAAGCGCGTTTGAACAGCGACGACGGCGACAATAACAACGACGACGACGATCAGTGGTGACAGTGACAACGCGCGGCGAGCCGGGCCCGCAGCGGGCCCAGCCGGATCCGCAAATTATATTTAACGCGACAGCACGTGATCAAAAATACGTGCGACACACGCGAGAATAACACGAAATCTTGTCGTTCACTTTCAAACATGTTTGTTTGCGCCGCCCTGCGGAATTAGTAAGCGAGACGTCAGAAAGGGAGAGGGAGGTATTTACGTATACAAGGAGTAACCTAAAAGTTTGATCGGCATACAGCGCGATATATCGGTAGAACAAACGCGCATGCGCGTCGCGGCTTGCTGTTCTCGTGCGCGAATTTCGAGCGAGACGACGGCAGCGGCATATCACGTGGTATTGTTACATGAAGCACGGGACGGTGTTGGTGAAGAGTGTTCTCGAAAGGTGTTATGATTTTTCGGGCAGTGTGTGCGACGGTTTCGGTGGATTTCGAGTTCGCGCGCAACACGTTGACGTTGGAGAAAGAGAAAAACAAACCTGGGAAAGAAGGCCACCCAAGAAATCAACTCCGGAAAGCTCCCATAAAGAAAGACCAATATTAAAACGTTAACGTGGTTGTTTATTACTCCGAAAATTGTATCACGGAATTTATAGAATAAACCACAAAAGAGGATTGATGAGAAATTAAAGATCAGTCGGTGGAAGAGAGAGAGAGAGACTCAGAAATAAAAAAAGAAAAGGAGTAAGACAACGAAGGAGTAAAAAACCGAGTTTGAAAAGTCGTAACCGCGCGTGCGGACGAATGTATGACAGATCATGGTTTCCGCGTCCGGCCCCATATCCACAGGGATCCTAGCGGGACGCCCTTCTGGATCGCAGGGTCCGCGGCAGAATGATGGCGAAGAGTACGAAAAGAACGCAAGGGCAGCAGCGGAAAACGCTAAGATACGACACGAGTCGGACCTCTACGTCAGACCGAGCTGGACGGATGCCGCAATAGCGTTAGATCAACTCGAAAAGGTAAGATATTTTATTCCGTGGACCGAATTTATTTTTTTGAAGAAAAGCGAAAATGAAGACGTTAAGAAAAAGACTTAAAAGAAAAAATTAATAAAAAAAAACAAATATATATATATATGTATATATATGTATATATATATATATATATATAGAATGTTTTAATTGATATTAAAGTCATTGAAGAGAATATATTTAAAGATCTCTGACTTGTTGCTAAACGCTTCCCGAACGCGGTACTTGTATATTTAAATATGATTATCTCCTTTCATAAAGAAGAAGTTTAGGAGAAAAAGATCTCTGATTAGAGAAAGATCTTTGATGAGCTTTTCTTTTGTTTTAAAAGTCAAAGATGTGTATATTTATTTACTACAAATTTAATTTCTATCAATAATTAGTATAGCAATGAGAATACGAGCAATTTAGTAAGAATCTGTTCTTGTCACGTCAACTAGATGCAGATAACTACGCGAACACACACCGACTTTTTCGCATATATAAACACATTGGAATCTTTGCAAATTGACCATTCGCAATACAACATTTCCTACCGAGCATCGTGTTATCTCCGATCTGCAATTAACGAGACGCACTTTGACGATAAAAAATCTTAACAAAATTGCACGAAAATGTGCTTTTGAACATGAAAGAATGTTCGATCATATATATAAACGATCACACGCGCATTTTTCTCTTCAACTCAGAGAAGTTCTACTCTTTAGTCTTTCAAATGCTGTGTTTAAAGTATTATTTTGGAGATAAGTTCTAGTATTACTTATGTATAATTTTTTAAACCGCCATAAAAACGCAAACAATGATACTTTGATCCACTAATTCCGCAAGATTGATCAATATACATACGCTTATATTTGCGAGGTAACAATTTTAAAATTTATAACCATTTATTTATAATCGTTTTCTGATTGATTTCCATCAGCTCGCGCGTGATATCAAAGATACGTTATGTAAAATCCGCTATGATATTTTCAATTGCATTCGATTTACGTATTTTGGTCGATGGTTCGAGAAATGCGCACCCATATAATAAGAGGCAAAGCGAGTAGCAGACCTCGCGAACTTTTTGCTCGCGATAGTCGCGTTGGGTGGTCGCACAAGATGCGATTCTTTACATCGCGGATGTATGTAGCGGATTATCCTGTTGAAATCGAGGAAACAGTCGCGATTTACAGCGTCAACGTTGAATTGATTTTATATTTAATAAATTGATACATATAAAGTGACGTAAAGCTACAGATTTTTTTTTATCACAGACTTGTAATAGAGCAAAGGCAATAGGTACTTAGATATGAAAGAGATTTTCGAGATTTTCGAGATTTTCGCGTCGCGGTTTGCGCGATTGTACAATCGCGTAAAACGGAAGTGGTGACAGTTGTCAGCGTGAGAAAAAGACTAAACTTTGAGGTCAATGCTCCACTTTTCTTCTCGACGAAGGCAGTTTGGCCGAAGATGAAGAGGAGAGAAGCCTCTTCTTCTACGAGCCTCGCGTTTATACCGAATGAGTCAGTGAGTCAGTGGCCCCGGCCTCCACAAGGCGATCTTGCGCGCGCGCGCGTGTGTGCGTGTGTGTATGTACATGTGTTTGCGTGCGTGTGCAAAGTCGTATGCATACGGGTTCGTTCTATCTTCTTCTTTTTTCTCTTCATACAAGGAGGGAGACTGACTCTCTCAGGAGAATTTATGTGCGGGATGATAATGGAACGTGATGAATTAGTGTCGGTAGTTTGCGGAGGGGTATCAAAGGGAAATGCGAATGTGAACAAAAAACATGTTTCTTTGAATATAATGCTATCGGTCAATATTTACTTCGTTATCATTATCTTATTATTTTCAGCGAGCCAACTTAATATAGAGCAATTTGCTTGATAAAGCATTTTGTTGAATTTTGCGCGAATATTTCAATGATGGATTTCGCGAAAAGTGAAGGATTCGACATAAACTTCGAAAATTGAGCACATATTGTTATTACGTTGTTAAATTTAAATGACACTTTTAGTTGCAATTTGTTTCTTAATATTTCGCAATAACCTGCATAATTGTTATTTACGAGAAAGTCACTTTTTTTTTATCTTTAAAACATTAACTGATGCACAATTTCGCTTTTAATGGAACGATCCAATCGTGCACGCGCACGCGAGCTGATCGAAATTGATTTATTCTCATTGAGAATGCAACTTGATCGCCGGATCAACCTTGGCCTTGCGCCGTCATGCACGTGCATGTGTACATGCGTACGCGCAGCCCGAATGTTTATAGAATACGTGGATCCGTTATCATCATCGTGTCACACATACTCTTCAGTCAAACGCGCGCGCCGAGTTCATTTACTCCAATTTGTTTACATTCACCCAGAGCGATTCAGACACAGGTACTGGCCTCGAACTGCTTCACCATCTCACGTTCATGTGTGCGCGTACACGTTGTTGCAGCAGATGAATTATCATCGTTTATCTTTGTTTTCTTGAATTTTGTTAGATATAAAATTTTGTAATAGAATATAGCTGTTTTAGATGAAGGCTGAGTGTTTTTTAAGATTCTAAAAAAACTTTTCTTACTAAATTGTGTTCAATTTATAATAATTTTGAAGTGTTCATTGTGAGTGCACATTTTTTTTCGACAGATAGTATACAACAAGACAAGATATTATATTTATGTAGTAAAAAGTCACGACAATTTTGACACATTTTCTTATACAGTTTTTTATAAGCAACAATTTGTATCTACTCTCATATTATGTAGTCTAAAACTTGATCATATTTCTAATGAAATTCATAATATGTGTAACATAGTTTACATTCTTATAAATTTGCGATTAATAAATTTTTATGAAAAATGTATAAGTAATATAAAAAATTAAATTACGCAAACTTCTCTCTTACTCTCTCTCTCTCTCTCTCTCTCTCTCTCTCTCTCTTCCAAAAATTAAAAGTAAATACTTATTTTCTTCGGATTTATCCGATGACTTCGTGATGACGTTGAAGAAATGTGATGTTTCCTTAGAAAATCTCTCGATTACAAAAGGATTCTCTCCAAACACACGCATCTCACGTTACCACTACTGACTGATCCGGAACGATCGCTTATAAAGATCATGATCGAAGATAAACGCTGAATTCCAGCGGCATGGAATAGCGTACAGGTACACTATTCCATAATCTGTGTCTTAATTTCTGACAGCTGAAAACGGTCATGGTCGGAGCACGCTACTGACAATACTAACAATAAGTATTCACATGCGTACACGCACACACGTGTATGAGTGAGATTAAAGGGCGCCGACACTCGTGTGAAGGACTTCCAACACTAATAATAATACTTACGAGAGAGACGCATGCTGCGTGCGCGCACCGCCATGAAGGCAACAACGATGGAAACTCGTCTACGTACAAGGTGTCCAAGAAACATCGTATATTTATCAGACAATAAAGTTATTTCCGACTTAATCGCTAAAAACCTATTTAACGTATACAATTGGTTAAAGTTTTTTTTAGAAAAATTGATAATTGATAACTATCTTTATATAAAATAAAATAAAATTACGTTTCAAAAAAGACAATAATTTTTTGCTTTTCTGTGAAGATTATTTAATAATAAGAAAATAGAGAGTAGTTCTAAAAATATACTCTGTATATAGTCACGGAACTAGAACAAGCAAAAACTTTTTTTCCTCTTAGTTAGAGAAGCGATGAACAGCTTAATTCTATTTTTCCAAGAAGACCATCCTCTTTTGGCAATTTTGTAGCCGGAGAATGCGGTTTTGCATCTTTCTTCGTTCAGATAAAAGCACACTCGCGTGTGGTCTATATGAAAAAAATTGTACTTTTTTTCTTTACATCAAACCTCTTTTTTTCTCGTAACGCGTGATTATTTAAAGATATCTGAAAGATTACTGTGTCAGATTCTAAATACTTTGTCCGTTGTCAGTTTTTATTATTCATAAAAATAAAAATATATACCAAAAATTCGAAAAGCAGCAGGTTGCCAAGATTTATTTATGAGGTTTTAAATTCTAATAAGTTGGACTTTTTAGTTTCCGATTACAACGAATAATTCATTATATAAATTATTTCTTTACATGCGGAAACTTTGCGCATTTTTTTTTTTTTTTTTTTTTTTCACCAGCTTTTCCGTTGATTTGGCTTTTTGTCAAGCCGCGCGAAGCTTTCACGTGTTCTTAACATAAAAACAATTTTTGAAAACACCAATGCGTAACGCTTTTCCTCAGCTTTTATCGACCACATCAGGCCGATAAAAGACAAGCGACAAATGTGCTGGACATCGGTGCACTTGTAGATCAGCCGTCGGTTTGCCTTTTATCTTTGCTTTGCTGAAGGATGTACGCCCACACGACTGTGGCGTCGTTCGGGCGCCTTTCATCTACGTTTGCCGTCATCATTCTGCCTACCTGGCTCCTGTGTTTTCTATGTACATAAGAAAAGTCTCGAATCCGGAAAGTGCAAATAAAGTTATCTCAACGCAGTCATTTCTGTGTTATAAAATTATCTCCACATGAACTCAATCTCTTATTTTCTTCTAACAAAATGTATTTTCTATAGAACTCTAGAAACATTATTACTATACTATATTTCTCTACAACTATTTCTCTACAAAAAAAGAAATATTTCTATATCTCTATTCTACAAAAAAAAAAAAATGAGACAAAAAATAACGCAACGTAACATCATTTTACATAAATTATTACATTGATGTAAAATATAACAGTAAAATACATTAGATATTATAACTAACACATATGTACATATTATTCATTCTCTGTCTCGAATCGAATCGAATCGATTGACACTAAAAAAAAGTCGATCGGTTCAGCTGTTGCTGATGTATGAAAGTCTCACTTTTCGTCTCAACTCTTAATTTTGCTTAATAGAAATACAAAGTGTTTTTTGAGATTGCTCGAGTCGAGATCTTTATGTATTCTGAGACGTCAGAATAACCACTAGTTCATAAATCCTTCCAAATTAAGATGTTAGCAATAGCTTTTCAAACTTTTGCAAGTTTTTGTCACTTTTGCTTCTCAAAGCTTTTTCTTAAAATTTTCTTGACAGTTTTATCAAAAAGCACTACACGAAATCGGAAAATACGGAAGCAACAATGTTCGTGATTATTTAACGAAAAGATCGTTATCGAGTCCGGCTTTTGAGTTTCCCTTTCAAATAGATATTACCGTGGAATTCCTCGGCCGATTATAGCGCCGGCCGGATCAAGTTTCTCGCTGACACTTTCGAGCCGTACCTACCGCAAGAACCTCTTCGTTTGTCCGTTAGAACAAACTGTGTATACTGCAACATACACGTAATGTACTGCGTGAGTTACACGTGCTCGTGCATACTGAGTATTATATGGAATTCACACCGCGAAAAAGAAAATATATATAAACCCGTGACAATTTGCAAAACGTGTTTATTTATCTTAGCAAATATTATTTAAATCTTTATAATATATTTTGTTGATAATAAGTATAAAACACATAGAATGTTATTTTCGTATTTGTTTTACTCATTCTATGCAATGATGTAAATATAAAACTTTCAAATCAATTATTTTTTTTTACAATCTTTATTTATAAATGGCATGTTTAGAGTAATTTTACTTTATAAAATTTATTTTTTTTTATAAATATTGCTACATAAGTGAAAATCAAATAAAATTGTTGCGCATATTATTTTAAGAACATGTATCCAATAACATAATTGATGAACAATAAGGTCAAAGAATCGCCGATGTGAAAAAGAGAAAGAAAGATGAAAGAGAGACACAAAGATCTCTGATGCGACGGATAAAGAGAGTGATAGGTGCGCGAACGATCGGGCTCTCTCTTCGCTCTCGAGGAAGACACTACTCTCGCGCGGTAGAAACGAGTCGCGAGAGATGCGAAGCGACCGCAGCCGCGCTTAACGAATTTATGTTACTCGTACTTTTAATATTTTTTATGGCGCGACACAAGCTGCGCCGAGAGATAGCAGACAGCATAACAGGATCTTATGTCAACGACGGTGGTCTCCACGCCGCGAGCTTGTAATATGTAGATACTGCCCACCACCGGGAGAAACCCCATAAAGCCCCGCGAAGAGAGATCACTTACGGGAAAAAGAGGGAAGCATCTCTGTCCCCCTTTTTCTTTCTTCTCTCTTCTCGGCTCTCCCGTCTTCGTCGTTCCCTCTCTCGCGCACTGCCACGTGTGTGGACGCTATATAGACGTCTCGAGAGCGACTCGTGGCGTCTCTCCTCGATTTCCTTTTACTTCTTCTTCTTCTTCTTCTTCTTCTTCTTCTTCTTCATCTTCATCTTCATCTTCATCTTCATCTTCGTCTTTGTCTTCTTCGTCCTTTCGGTTTCTTTCTCGAAACGGTCGGTGAAAATACCGGTGTTCGCTCACTTACTGCACACAGGGTGTTCTCTAAAATTGCGATTTTAACTTTCACAATAAACTTTCAAATAAATATGAAATCAATTCTTTCTAAGAATCAAATTGGTCAATAAGAGCCGACGCAGGATGTTTTTGCGGAAAGAAGAATGAATATGTATATATATATATATATATTTAAATTTTTCAGTATAAATTGTAGGAAGCCGAATAGGGAAGGTTTTGACACGAAAAGCCGAAGATTCCAGGCTCGACCAATTTGATTCTTAGTTAGTTTAACTTTCAAGAGCCTTGTCTCTTTGTTCAATTCTTTCTATCTTACACAAGTGCTAAAAAAAATTATTCCTGTATATTTATACATTATTTGTAGCTCTTATTTTATTAAATATAACATTATTTGAAAAAATATTTTCTCTGTAATATAATAGATCTGGTTGTTCAACTTAACAAAATAACAGTTAAGCATAAGATAATTAGTAATTTTCTCAAAAGAGAAATACAACGGTACTCCAAATTACCGCTATAACAATATCGTGCTTTTTAGTAGAAAATAGTATACAGCAAAAGTAACGCGAAAAAACGTGCAACGCCGGCAAATAAGTCCCGCTAAAACGCGTCTCTACGGCACACCATGTGGCAAACGCGAATTGTCTGCGCGTCTAGAATTACTCGGGCCCGTGCAGCTTCAAGGTCCGCGCCACTGAGAGTTAATTGGCCGGAAAACCTTGCTATCCGATACTTGACGCGGCTACCGCCCCGTGATACGTGGTCGTGCGTAATCCATACATTTTTCGGCCGCGTGCGCGAAAACGCGTTACGGTTTTGAAGAATATAACTGTATCTTGCTACGAAAAACAGGTATTGCAAGCAACTTAAACGACAATTAGTATTTGTCACGTGAGTGGTCTGTCGACATCTCGCAATTTATTATAAATCGAAGGTGTGTTTGTTTAGTTTAGTGAATTTATTTATTTTCTTTTCTTATCATATACGAGAAAAAAGAATAATAAGCGTTCTCTCTTCAATCATCTACTTTTTTTTCTGAATTAGACATCCTTCTCTTTTCTTCTATCTCGAAAGATAAGCATTGTTGCGGGTGGTCCACGGTACATATTGTCAGAGCGGCCACCACGTAGTGTGCAACGTTGCCGCTTGCAATGTTGCAAGCACGGTTTTTCATCTTCCTCTCTCTCTCTCTCTCTCTCTCTCTCTCTCTCTCTCTCTCTCTCTCTCTCTCTCTCTCTCTCTCTCTCTCTCTCTCT